>APFE031325704.1:0-27586 GCA_000404065.3 Pinus taeda | reverse complement strand
CTTTATATTATTCATTGACGACTATTCAAGGATGGTTTGGATAGGACTGATGAAGCACAAAGATGAAGCCTTTGAAAAATTCAAATCCTATAAAGCTTTGGTTGAAAACAAATCAGATCACAAAATTAAATGCCTCAGGTCTGATAGAGGTGGGGAGTTTACCTCAAATGAATTTTTAGATTTTTGCGAAGAACATGGAATAAGAAGAGAATTCTCTATAGCCAGGACTCCTCAGCAAAATGGAGTAGTTGAAAGGATGAACAGAACAATTCAACAAATGGCTCGTGTTATGCTTGATGAGTCTGGAACTCCCGCAACTTTCTGTGGTGAAGCTGCATTTGCTGCAGTAGTTATTCTCAACAAAACAAATGTCCGGGTGAACAACACTAAAACTCCTCATGAACTCTGGTATGGTGAGACTCCTTCGGTAAAATATTTCAAAATATTTGGAAGCAAATGCTATATCAAAAATACTGATGAACATTTTTGCAAGTTTGAACCTAGAGCAGATGAAGGAATTCTCCTTGGTTACTCTCCCCACAACAAAGCATACAAGTGTTATAATAAAAGGCTTGGAAAATTTGTTGAAAGTATTGATGTAGTGGTTGATGAAGAAGAAAACACTCCTAGGTAGGTAAGATCTAAAGATTTCAAAGATGATGAGGACTATCCATCAACATCAAATCGGATTCATGATGAAGGAGAAACCTATGAAGAAGAAACCCATGAGGAGCCTGAAGAACAAATAAGAATAGAAGAAAAGACTCCATCCAGGTACGTTCAGAAGAATCATCTAGAATCTCAAATTTTGGGGAAAAAAGAGGCAGGAATACAACAAGAAGAACAATTGCAGAAGCTTCAAGCTATTTGGCATTACTTTCCTCCACTGAACCACAAAATGTAAGAGAGGCATGCAAAGATGAATTTTGGGTCAAGGCAGTGGATGAAGAACTTGAGCAGATCGAAAAGAATAACACTTGGGAGTTGGTTCCTAGACCAAAAGATAAGAATGTCATAGGGACAAAATGGATCTTCAAAAACAAGTTGAATGAAAATGGGGAAGTGATTAGAAACAAGGCCAGACTTTTTTATAAAGGGTATGCTCAACAAGAAGGAATAGACTTTGAAGAAACTTTTGCTCCTATTGCTAGACTTGAGGCCATCAGAATGTTCCTTGCTCTCTCTAGCTTTCAGAAGTTCAAGGTATTTCAAATGGATGTGAAATCAGCCTTTCTGAATGGAGACTCAGAAGAAGAAGTGTACATTGAGCAGCTAGATGGATTCATTATTGGAAATGATCCAAATCTTGTATGCAGACTAAAGAAGGCTCTCTATGGTCTCAAACAGGCTCCAAGGGCTTGGTTCTATCGTCTGGACAAATACCTTCATCAACAAGGTTTTTCAAAAGGATCAGCAGATAGCAATCTTTATATAAAAATTGAAAAATAACAAATTGTTAATGCTTGTTGTGTATGTATATGATATCATCTTTGGCAGCAATGAAGAAGCTATGAGTCAAAACTTTGCCTTGGTGATGCAGAAGGAATTTGAAATGTCTTTGCTTGGAGAACTGACATATTTTCTTGGTTTACAAATCCAACAAAATTGGGATCTTCCTGTCTCAAACCAAGTACCTCAAGTAGATTCTGAAGAAGTATGGCATGGAAGATTCAAAACTAGTATGTACCCCTATGGTTACAGGATGCAGTCTTAGTGCAAATGATGAATCAACAGCAGTACATCAACCAACCTACAGATCTATGATTGGAAGTCTACTTTATTTGATAGGTACCCGACCTGACATCATGCATGCAGTGGGAATAGTTGGAAGATTTCAGGCAAATCCAAAGGAAACTCATTTTCAGGCAGTGAAGAGAATTTTCAAGTACCTTCAAGGGACTCAAAACTATGGCTTATGGTATCCTAGAGATACAGATCTCACTCTTCATGCTTATACAGATGCAGATTGGGCCAGAAGCGTGGATGACAGGAAGAGCACAAGTGGTGGTGCATTCTTTATGGGTTCTAGATTAGTATCCTGGTTCAGCAAGAAACAGAGTTCAATTGCCTTATCTACAACTGAAGCGGAATATGTGGCAGCTGCATCTTGCTGCACTCAACTCCTTTGGATGATGCAGACCTTACAGGATTTTCAAATCACTTGTACACTACCTATCTCCATCTTATGTGATAATACAAGTGCAATCAACATTTCAAAAAACCCAGTCATGCATTCAAAGACCAAGCACATACCGATCAAGTATCACTTTCTCTGGGAACAAGTGTTGGAACAAAAGGTCAAATTGGAGTATGTTCCTTCTAAGGAACAAGTTGTTGATATTCTCACCAAACCACTTCCCAGGGAAACTTTTGAATATCTCAGACAGAAGCTGGGAGTATTTGATATATCATCTTGCTGTTAAATATTGTCAGTTTCAGAGAAAAATGGGTGTACGCGAGTTGCATTAGAAGGACCCGCGTAGATACGCCGGTTGATGGGGAGAAAGTCGCGTATAAGGAGGCTTGATGGATATCAGAGTTAACAGGGTCTGTTTGAAAATTGTCTCATATGGGTCTGACAGAGACCATCCGGCACAGGTTCAGGGGGAGCATATAATCTTATGTATTTTTGGCATTATCTTAGAAACTTTTTGTTCTAGTTCACACTTGTTGTTGGTTTCAAGAGGAACAGAGGTAGAGGGAGAACAGAAGGAAATCTTGGTTGCTGATCTGAATGGTGATTGTTAGTTGCTGCTACTATCAGTTGTTGGTGCCTTTCATAAGACTTGTTTTAAATATTTCGTCTCTATGTCATGTATCTGTTTCTTATATGGTGTCAAGGTCATGTAACGGCCTATATGGGTTTCCCCACTATGCCTAGGATGAAGATGTAATGTATTTGGTCATCATATGTAAATTTTTTATGTATTCCCACTTGGTTGGGTGGATGATCCCCACTTGGTTGGGTGATGGATGTATGAATTGAGTCTTTTGGTGATAGGACGGTCTTTTATGATGCATAAGTCTTGGTTCTTATTGAAGAACATCTTGTTGCGGATCTTGCCTACAATCAGGGGGAGCATGGCCAGCACAGCAGGATAGAGATTTCAGCATGAACTTAGGGGGAGCACAACCCTTTGCCCTTGATGACAAAGGGGGAGAATGATCTTGAGGATCTTGGTGTTGTCATCAAGTCCAAATGGGGTGATTGTTGGCATTATGGCACAGGTTTAGAGCTATGGCGCAGGTGTTTTCCTTGATGGCAAATCTCTTTGGTAACAAATCTTAGTTTAGGCACTTAGAAAGAAGAAAAAGACATATACGCAGGTTCATCTAGACGAAGACGCGTATACACGCAGGTTATACATTACAAAAGCGCGTATATCTTGGGGATCATACTTTTGGTCCATGGTAGTTAGTTCTTGGGATTTGAACCTATGTTTTGGACCATGGCATCTCGTCAGATGTGTTGATCCCTAGTTTTGGGTTCATGGTATTGAAAGTTTATGGTTCTGGATCATGGTATTGAGGAAGGCCTAAGACTATAAAAGAAGAGAGAGATCATGTGGCATATGATGATCAGAATTATTATTGAAGATCTGATAAAGTGATAGAGCTGGTATATTGGTAATTGGGTTATGATGCAGATCTGGATCTGAATGAAGGAGGAAACTTAGCGCAAAAATAAGGATAAGTTCTATTGATGGGTCATAATCTTTAAGCTTTAATGATAGTATCTTTGTATGATTTTGATCTGCTAGATGTGGTGCTTTCTTGATCTACAAGTCTGATAATCTCGGTTAATTAATGATTGAAAGAATGAATTATCCTTTATAGATATGTACGTAGGTTCAGTGAAGCAAAGGCACGTATACACGCAAGTTCTGTGAAGTAAAGAAGCGTATACGTAGGTTGTTCCATACGCAGAAGCGTATGCACGCTAGTTTCAGGCTGTTGAAATAGCATATATACTCTAAGTTGTGAACTAGTTGCTTCTGTCTATTGTTGTCTTGTTTTGGGTTCTGTTTTCTGGTGTGTGGTTTCTGGTACTGTGTTTTGGGTACAGTCGTTAGAGAAGTATCTACTTGATTCAGATCTAATTGGTGAAAAGGAGATTGGTTGATGGAGAAATCCTTGACGATTGATTGATGTTCATGGATCCAGTCTGAAAATTTATGAAACGTCATCCCTGGAAGAAAGAGGAGGTTGTAGCCTTCGGTAGGATAGCATCTACGTACTAGTATCTTGGCTAGTACAAGAGCTAAAGGGGTTTTTAGCTCTCTGCAGGTTGCAGCCTGCGCACTGGTAAAGGACTGCACCAGTACATTGTAAAATAAGTTTCTAATTAAAGAAAGACAGAGACGAATTGTAGTAGGTGGTTTTCACCCACATTGGGTTTCCACTTTATATCTTGTGTTCTTGTGTGTGATTGTCTTTCTGCTTTGTTTTACTGTCTCTGGTTACTGGTTATTTGAATCTGCATCACAGATTAACAATCATCATCAGAAAGATAAATTAAATTAAAAGTTGGCTTGGTATACGCTGGTTTCCTTCTGCCTAGTTGCGTATATACGCGGGTTTAACTAAATTAAGTAGCATATACAATTTGTTTTTGAAAAAGGAATATTTGACTTAATAATATTGATTCACCCCCCCCCCTCTCAATATTATTTCCAACAGGGCATGTAGCTGATTTGGTTTCTGCTGAAATGGCAGTAAGAGTTGAGGATTTTGGTTTTGTTGTGGATTTTGTTGTGGAAATGGTAATGAAAGTTGAGGGTTCTGATTTTGAAGTTGTGGCTACTAATTTTGTTGTGGAATGTGTGGGGGAGGATAATTCTGATATGATGGAGGATATTGGTAATATCGAGAAAATCTCCCATAAGAATTTTGTACTCCTTGTGGCCACGGTTGAGATTAAGATTGAGGTTGAGGCCAAGGTTGAGATTGAGATTGAGGTTGAGGCCAAGGTTGCTGCCAAGAATTCCAATTTTGTGGGGGTTGAAGATACATTTGATTATTAAGTCCCTGATTTTGTGGTCCCTGCCAAGGTTTTCTAGAAACAAAGCAAAGAGGTTCTGTTGAATTTGGAACTGTTTCTTCTTGAAAACAGCCTTAAGGCCTAGAATCAAAGGACAACCCTTGGTTTCATGATTCTTTGAGCAAATCATACAAGTTTTTTATAATTTTTGCATCTAAAGGGCATTCTCTTAGAGCATGTTTTTCTCTACATTTTGAACAGAAAATAAGTAAAGCATCAACCTCGGTTTTCTACTTGTCTTGCAACATAAGGGTGTCTATTTGCTCACTAAGACTCCCTTGGATATTTATTTTGAATTCATCAAGCATATTACCAATATCCACCCTACTCACTGATCTAGTTGCAGACTTGTTTACTCTAACAAGAGAAGGATCTCCTGGTCCTTTCCCAGTTTTGGATTTCCCTCTTGAGAGATGAACACATAATTCTCCTATATCACTTAATGGGAGTTGAGAAATATCTCCCTTCCCCATCATGTTAAGGATATCTATCCATTCATCTCTAATGGCTTTTAGTAAGAGCTTTTAAGGTATCTTCATCTAAGTTGTCCATCTTTGCTATTTTCAAATTATAGTTGAATCTCTCAATAAAATCCTCTAAGTTTTCATCTTCTCTTTGCATCATTTTGAACACTTCATCTTTGTGATTGATAGGCAAGCAATAATCCAAATACCTATCCAAAAATACTTCCTTCATGTCATTCCATGTTCTAATGGACTGAGTGACTAACGCCATGAACCACTTCAAAGCAGTTCCTTTCAATGTTGAAGGGAACAACTTAAGTTTTTGAGAGTCTTCTAGATAATCATAGGTTCTGCACAAGACTTCAAACTCAAATAAAAATGTTTCAGGATCCTCACTTTTTAACCCATGGAAGTTTGGGAGAACAGAAGGTGAGATATTTTTCATTGTGGCATTCGTTTCTTCATCCACTATAGGGAATCCAAAAGAATTATCTATTTCCCTATTTCCTTTGCCTCCTCCATTATTTCCTCTACCTCCTCCTCTACCCCCTCCTCCAAATAGTGTGAATTCTCCATCTTCTCCTTCTTTTGCCATTATAGTTTCTTCAGGGTCAGTATAGGGTTCAAATTGCAAGGTTACATTCTCCTCCTCTGGTTCCTCTATTAATGGGATATGGGAGAGAGGTTCTACTTATTCTTCCTCACTAGGTATTCCTAATTCTTCAACTAAAATGTGCTCCCCTGTGGAGGTGAAAAAGGCTACTCCTGTTGTTGGAGATTCAAGATTTTTCTCCTCTAGGACTGACTTGGTAGATGAAGTAGGAGATTCTTTTGATTGGATTTCTACCCTGGAATTTCAGGAGTTCTATGACTGGGAGTATGAGTTTGGGATGGAGGTGTATATATTCTTGTTCTTGGTGGAGTAGGTGGTGTTGTAGGAATTGAACTCCGACCTCTAGCTATAAATCTACCCCTAGAGTCTCTTTCTCTATGCATATCATTTTATTTTTTTTGAATGTAAGAGATAAAGTTACCTAGTTACACTTCCCCGGAAATGGCACCAAAATGTTTAGTCAATTTAGTTTCCTAAATTTCTTTGCATAAATTATCAATCGAGGCTCGTAAGCTGATGAATTTTAGTGCACTGTATGTGCTAGTTAACCCTTCTTACTTAATTTTTTTGTACTTTTATATTGTTTTATTTTGGGGGTTTCCTTGATTTCTAATGATGTACAGTCTAAATTATGAGAAACTGAGTCTAAATTTCCTAAAGGTGAACTAATCAAAACCTAAGTTAAAGGAAGGAAAAACAGAGCATCTATCCCATCTTGTCATTTAATCCTAAGTCAGAAATTAAAAGGTGAAGTTGTAAGGCAAATTGAAACAATTACAGAGAATGAAAACTAACTAAAGCACTCTTAGTTGTCCAAGCCTCCAATTTTGAAAGATAACTTTCTTGAGATGGCAAACAAGCAACTTACTATACTTTATAGTTTAGAGAACTAAATCGAATATGCAGAGAGTAACTAATTGATTTCAATCCTTGTGTGAAGTGAATGTTTAACCATTTAGTTAGGATGGATATCAGCTTGGAATGGTGACCAAAAACATCTATCCACACATTGCATTAGAAATCTGAACTAGGAAATAAATAACAGAGGAAACAAGCAGTAAGTAAACTAATCAACAATGCATCCTTGTTACTTTTCCACCTTACCCTGTTAAAACAAAACAAGTTTCATTTATGAAATAAATAGGAAAAATAAGACTGCACTAAGTAATTCTAACATTATGCTACTGAACAGAATTAAAATAAAACAAACTACAGGAAATCAACCTAAACTGCAAATACTGTTAAAAGTAAATAATGAAACTAAATTGAACAGTAAACAAAATAACAAAAGAAAAACCTCCTTCAATGTAGGGTCCCTCTGCAAATGACTGAGTTGAGCTACACACTAGCTGAAGCTACTCTTTCAAATGATCACTTGGCCAAACATGGCTTCATATTATTAACAAGAAAATAAGTTCCAAAATTACAGAGCTGTAAGTCTAAGCTTAATACATACAAAAATTTGAACTCCTTATCAGTTCTTTACAGCTGATATTTATAGAAACATTCCTAATTGTCTTTTGAGAGAATTTAGCTATAGGTGGTTTCCACATATTACAACAGATCTGCGTAAACAGTTGATCAGCTACAAGTGACTTTAATTCAGCAAGATGGTTGCATGAAGATGTTATCACCAGTGGCTGGTTAGAGTTAATGATACAACAAAGCTGTCAAATCTATTAATTAGCCATGAAGGGTGGACACAGAGTCCTATTGCTCTCAGGTTTCTTCGTTTGACTCCACCTTTGACTGTGGTCTTGAGCTGGCGTTTTTGTCGATCTGGGCTGGGTGACTAGGATATGATCCATGTCATGACCATTCTAGAGATGCCCATGTGGTCGCTTTCCTCACTTGACACCTGTAACCTATTCAACCATGGAAGTAGCTACATAATGCACGATTAGCTACAGAATGGGCTATGTTTCACAGCTAATTTGAAAAAACTTATTTCAAATAGAAAAAACATAAAAGTATAACATGTCAATCATTTAATGTCTTCCTCGAGACAAAATCTATTATTTATCAGTGATGGGGATCTGTCTTTCATGGAAAAAACAAGAGAAATAAGTGAGGAAAGTTGTCAAAGAGAGAGTAATGTCTTCCTTGAGACAAAATATATTATTTATTAGTGATGGGGATCTGTCTTTCATGGAAAAAACAAGAGAAAGAAGTGAGGAAAGTTGTCAAAGAGAGTAATTTTGAGGTCCAACAAGGAGTCTAAGGGGTCACAATATAATCAGAGCTGACATAACAATAATAATATAAGGGCACAACAATAACAATAAGGTGGCTACACTAATAACAATGAGGGAATACAACAGTATTATAGGGACCTAACAAAAAAAATACAATAAACTTTTGCAAAAGAAAAGAAATTAATTACATCAAAAGTATATATGATCTGAATATATAAGAACTCTTACATGTTCAAGGACATTTTTCCAAAAAATGAAAGGAGATGCCAAGAAAAATGTGGATTCATTACTTTCTTATTGATAATTTGAAATATTGAAATAAGTGGAAAAATAAAACAAATCTAATCTAAATTAATCTATTCCTACTGCTAATTGAATGTAAAGAAACATGACTAGGTTTAGTCATTCTTCAAATTTAATCTTTTAGAAGTCCTCTAGTTGTTATGGGTGTATTGTAATTAAACCCTCGTTGGAATTGAGTCTCTTGGCATTGGTGTTGAAGTAGTGATAGTGTTTGACCATAATTCCCACTTGAATGTCATGTTCTTGGGAACACCCTACTAGTTAAATGTTAAGTTTTTTTTGGATTATCTCACATATTATGGAAACCATTTAACTAATACATTTTTCTTTTTGTCAAACATGTTTACTTTGGACTATGTGCCAAAAAAATATATTTAACAATTTACAAATTAAAGTTTCCACTAAAATTTTATAAATAATAATAAGCCTTATGATTATCAAATTGTGAAATTATTATTTCTTGTTTTACATATTTTGACCTATTTATGAGATTCATTAAAAAATTCAAATATATGTTTTTTTTGTTATTGGTTTAAAATTGAGAATATCTAAATATGAGAATTTATTTGGTTAAATGAAAGATATATTTTTTTATAGTTATCTTTTTAAGTTGTTTAATAATATGTTATATTATTTTTATATAAATGTTGAAAAGTTATAGAAATTTAACTAACAAAATAGTTTAAATTATTAAATTAAATTGATTAATAAAATATATTTTAAAAATATTTTGATTTAAATTAGATTAAAAAAAATCACACTTAATATATATTAAATTATATTGAATAAATTATTTCTTACAAACTTTAACATGCCAATTATAATGTGATTAACAAATTGATAAATATTTTAAAACATGTCTTAACTAAGATTATCAATAATTTCATACTATATTTTATTTGCTTAAAATGTTTAAGTTCAAGTTTAATTATTGTATATAAAGTAAAAGTAATTTATCATAGTTAGAATTTTTTTAAGTAATAAGTACACAAATGAACACATCTCACTTTTTATCTTTATTTTTGAAAGTAAATTTATTTTTTCTCAATTAATTGAAAATTGGTTATAATTGATTTCTTTTTCAACAGATTTTGTTATTTTTATATTTTTTTAAAATGACCAAAGGTTTTAGAGATAATTTTTTGGTCAAGAGTTTCCTCAATTCTTTGATTTTTGTTTCAAGCTTACTTTTCCCTTTTATTAATATATTCTCTTTCTATTAATATTTTTTTTTTTAAATATATCTATATTTACATTTAATTTATATTAGATACAAAGTAGAGAAAACTATGATGTTTCTAGATAGAATCTCACTTGTTGACTTAGTAAGATCTCAACCTATTGATTCATATGTCAAGACCCACCTAGTATTTAGTTGCATATATTTCCATGGGGCAATCTTTTTGTTCATTGAATATCTCGAGAATATTTTGGAATTTGACCATTAGCAAAATATCATTCCTTGACCCTTCTCTTCATTCTCAAATTCCTAAATATTGTGAGAATCTGTAATTTAAATAGATTCTCTAGTTTCTAGCAATAGAAAATCCAAATCTACTTATTTACGTACACCCTAAAACCTCATTTCACCCACCACTACCAATGGATAAGTGGCAATATTAAATGTACAAATAAATTATGTGACATTGGGATTGAACAACTTGGTGAAGGACTTTAATGGCTTAGCTGGTAATTATGTTTGACCACAACTCCTTGAATCATGAGATGCTAATTTGTTTTGTTATTGCCGCCATTTGACTAATTAAATTAAATATTATTTTATTATGACCAACTCTTTTATGGCTATTTTGTTATGTGAACCAATCACTTATGAAATGTGAGTTGTTATGCAATAAATATGACCTTACTAATAAAATCTGAACTTTATTTGAGTTGTCAAGTTATTGGAACCATCTCACTTGTAATACCTCTCATGTTATTCCAGCCATCTGGCTTATAGCAACATGGTATTAAGATCATGTCAGTAATCAAATCCTTCTTGGTGACCTCTACAAGTGAATTTATTGGGACTTTTTAAGTTTATCAAATTTTAAATTTTCACTATCACTATGTTTATTTAATGAATTAGAATACACTTATTTTGAAAAGAAAATAAATAAATGCTTTGTCTATAAGTGAATTTAATAGTTTTTGGTTGAAACTAGTGAAATTGTTTTCCCCAAAACTTCATTTTTGTTATTAAAATGGGCGGGTTTTGATTGTATATATGGATTTAGGGCCTTGAGAAATTGTGTGGAGAATTTGCAACTCAAATTTGTGATTCCAAGGGATCACTGTTGGATTCTAGGAAAATTAGAGTTGGCATAAAACCTCCAAAAATAAAAGAAATAGACTACAACATTATTCAATATGAAAATATACAAAAAGGTTAATTTAGTTCAAAGTTTTTTAAAATTAATATTTATTCAGTATATTAATATGAAATTTTATTTTATGAATTTATAATTTTTTAAATTACTTTAAGTTGATAAAATAATGATGAATTAGGTTATCAAAATAACTTTAGTTTAAATTGTTTCATGGTTTTTTTATTTAAGAAAATAACAACAACATTAATATTATATTTTATTAAATTAAATTAACTAAATAAAAGAAATTTTCTTTGCCAACTTTATCCATTTAAATAAGAGAGTTGTATACATTTTAGATATCCATGGTTAAAACATTTTTTTGACGTATTCAATTATTATTATTATTATTATTTTAATTAAAAAAGTGAAATGGTTTTCTTTATAATTTGTGGCATTGAGTGAATAAGTTGTGGCAAACTTTAGTATGTCACTTGGAACTATTTTGGGTGGTTGGGAGGAATGACTGGAATCATGTCTATCTAGGTCCAATTCTTATAAGGGACATGTTGAGCTTATATGGAGTAATGCATCTTTATGTAGAAGGTCCTTAAACCCTAAATAATATCTTTCTCTTACATAAAGGTTGGAGGGTAAGGTGCTTGATTACTTAGAAAAGAAAAACCTAACCAACCTATTATTGAATCACAATGTAATGAACAAGTTTATAAATATTGTTAAACATGTCTCAATCAAAGCTTCTAAAGATTATACTTCTAGTTTGTACTCTTGGGTATGGGTTGGATGGTGAGGTGATTAGTTACTTACATAGGAAAACTCTAAAAAAATAATTATTGGACCACAGTGCAATCAACAAATTTACAAATGTTGTGAAACATGTCTAAATAAACACCTCTAAGGATTATAAGTAGTTTTTGTACATAAATTTTAGGTTTTGTAAATATATTGTAGTATACTTATGTATTTTTATGGAGTGAATTATTCTTTGTGTTTATATACAAAGTTTAAGTTTATTTTTTATACAATTCATATGTATTTTTACAAAGTGAATTAATAACTTGACAAACTCATTTTTTTGCACAACTCCAATTGTTTTTCAATAAATTAAAAGTTTGCTCTAATTTATTCATATTTTTTTTTAATTTAGTTATTTTTAATATTTTAAAATTAATGAAAACATGAATGGAAATGTTCAATGGGCAATGTTCTAATTAGTTGGAACTGTATATTTTGACATTATTGTCATTAGATATTAAAAAATTTCAATAAAAAAGAAATTTTGTTTTTCAAACCATTGACATTCCTTTATGGTTGGGGATGGGTGGAGGGGGACAGATTCTCTTCAATCCCAAAGGAAATCTAGAAGTTAAGTATTCCTAATATCTTCGAAAGAAGCATTTTCTTCAATCCCAAAGGAAATATAGAAGTTAAGTTTTCATAGGAACTTGGAAAGAGGACAAACAGTCTACTGAAATGTATGGGCTTCTACTCATGCTTCAGTTGGGTAAATAAAGGACGGTCTCCGAGATAGTAATCCTAGGAGTTTCCTTTCTCACCATCAAGAATTTACAATAAGGCTCTCTTCCTAAGACTAATCATATCATCCTTATTTTTTGCAAAATTCAAGGTATACTAAACCATTTTCATGACAATTCTGTCTATCACATCTTTAGAGGTTAAAATAAGGAAGCATAATAAAATTAGGTTTGTCTTCTTGAAGCATAGAAAATTGTCACCAATGGTATGGTAGGATGGAAATCTATCCATGAATTATTCCTTCCTTATTCCTTCTCATCGTATAAATGTTAGAGCCCATGGGTATCTTTCAAAGAGAATATAAATCTATAAGGGATTCCAAGTTAACACCCTTGCATTCTCGTCTTCCCCTTATATTGGCAACCATAATATTTAAGAAGTTGTAAAATCGTTGTGGTTAAAAGTTCATGTAATAAAGTTAATAAAGGAAAAATGAGACTGAGGTCACGAGACACTTATTCGAAGGTGAATGTTGGGAAAAACATCTTAGTGGGTGTTCATTTTAGTTTATTATGGATAAGGCATTGGAAAATGATTATAAAAGGCTCTGAAAAGGAGAAGATACATTAATTGTTATTTTACTTATGAAAAAAAGGAAAATAGGAGAATAGGGAGATGAAAGGTCGAGAGGGAAATTGAAGGAAAAATAGAGGAAATTGTAGAAAATGGAGACCTCCATAATAGAAAGGCTACTTAGGATCAATTTAGAGCTCTTTTTTATCATTTTTAGCTTAGAGCTCTCTCTATTCTCTCGTACTCTTACACACTTAGAGTATTCTTGGAGCACTCTAACATTGAAGAAAGAAAAGAAAAGGAAGGAAAAGGAATCAAATGAAATCAAGGTAAAAATAAGGAAGAGTTGGATAAAATAGTTTCAACATGAATACTTGCAAGTAACATGTACCATATATGATTTCCTAGCGAGTTTGTGAATGCATGGTACATGCATGTGTGTATTTGGTTCTCTTACTATCACGGACATGGGTTTTTCTAGGTGTGACAGTGGTTTCCACCTTGCCTTTCCATTTCTAGATAGCCATGGTGTGATGGGGTTCTTTTATTTGGTTTAGATTTTGATTGCGAGATGGTTTTTGGAACTCATTGAGGTGGTCTTAGGAAAATTCCCATAGTGCCTAGTTATCCTTTCACCGATTTTGGAAGGATTGCGGTAAAGCCTTAGGGTGGAGACAAGACAATTCCTCAACATCAGCTACATGACTCTTAAGAACCATCCTAACATTTTTGGTAACCAATCCCTATTAGGCTTTAGACCACTTGACCTCGAGATTCTCCCTTGCTATAGGCCTACCAACATCAAGGAGGCGTTTGAAGCTCTCACTAAAAGGCATGCCAATGTCGAGGGACTATTTTTCTTAGTGATGTGCTAGTGTCCCAATGTTTTGAGCCACTTTTCAGGCTGAGATCCGAGGTCACTACGCATAATTGAATGACACTTTTAGAATAGAAAGATAAGAAGGAAACAATGAGGCAAATGAAAATGCTTAAAGAAGCCCTTGACTTGACCCATACTAGCCATGGCGAGGATTTCGTCAAACGTATCATGAATATGTAATATACAGGTGTAAATAACATATCTTAGCATAGGGGTCTGATACTTAGCTAAGAATCACTAAGAATCATTGATGCCTCAACATATTGGCTTCCAGTTCATCAATTAGGTCATCAAACCTACACATAACCAACATAATTTCAATATAAATACGAAGGGAACCACAACCATATAATCCACATATAATCCAATATAATGCTCATATAAATACAAAGAGAAATAACCTCATATTGATGATGTAAAATCCAACTCTAGGATGAGACTTCCATGTCCCAACCGAGTGTAGAATTGGTGAGCCAAAACCCTCTTTAACCATTCAGCCCCGTGCTATATTCCAAGCATGAATGTGGGATCTCATAAAACATATCAATCCAAAACCATCTAGGGCTTTGAGAGGCAAACCACCTCAACCCATTAAACAATGATTCCACCTCATGGTTAGACATTACAAAACCATCATGACATTGCTCTCTACCCAAGCCTTCGAGGGCTCCAAAGTGTTTGTTCCAACCAAGGCTTCGAGGACTAGTAACTCAACTCACAAATGCAGTTGATCTTCAAGAGTGTTTGTCTAACCAAGGCTTCGAGGATTACTAACTCAACCCACCAAGGGCTTCCACGACATTTGTCCAACCAAGGCTTCTAGGACTAGTAACTCAACCCAAGTTGTTATAGGGCTTCGAGAGCATTTGTCTCACTAGGGCTTTCAAGAACTAATAATTCAACCCAAGCTAAAGGAAACATGAGAACCAACCAAAACAAAACAAGGATAACATTGATTAAGATGATAAAATTATCAAAATAACATTAAATTAATAATGTGATATAAATTAAAATTAAATAGATATAGATCATAATATTTAATTTAACACACCTAAATATTAAAATTTTACCATCAAAAATGTTAAAATAGACTCTAAAAAAAGTTGAAATATTATAATATTAGTATATAATTTTAATTTATAATTACAATTCAAGTATAATATAAAAATGATAGGTATATCCATGTGGATAGATATTTGTATTTTTAGGAACAAAACAACGAGTGAGAGATTAGAAATTAGGAATAGGTTTAATTATAATTTTTTTAAGGTTATTTATTTAATTATTAAATAATACATTAACAATCCAACAAAACATGATATCAATTTTACCTTGGAACGTTCATCCTCTATTTATAAACTATTTCAATCCTTTTATAAACAACATGGATTTTGTAATGATGGTTGGACTAGTAGTTGGGAATGGTTTATACTAATGTAATGATTACTAATATTTTTATAAGAATTTAATCTTTATTATTTGTGCATTTTTCTTAATATATGTTTATCTAAAAATAATATATAAAACATTTTAATTTTCTTAAAATATGTTTATCTAAATATAATGTATGAAAGATTTTAACTCTTTTAGATAAAATGTATAATAACTTTGTTATAATTAAACAAAAATATTCTTACAAAAAAGAGTAAGCCTTTCAAAGATCTCACTCACCTTTATATATAAGGAAAAGAATAAGTTTCTTACTTTAATGTGGTAAAATTATATATATATATAATATATTATATATTATATATTATATATTATATATATATAATTTATTTTCTTTATATATTTTTTTATAGTTATAAGATTGAAATAGTATTAAATTTAAAAGTTTATTTTACCATTTTAGGGTCAAAGTTATTTATATATATATAATATATATATATAATAAATTTTTAGTAGTGGGAATTTAAGGCTTCAAAGTCACAAGGGGATGGCACTAAATCCACACGAGCACTTACATTCCTATATTTTTTTAGCATGTCTCCTCCTCCTCCCTTATAAACAATTATTTTATTAATATAATATAAATATGTATATATTTTTTTAAATTTTCTTATTATGTTAAAATTATATATAATATAGTTTTATTATAATTATAAGATCGAAATGTCATGAAATTTAAAAGTTTATTTTACAGTTCAAAGTGTAACTTATAAATATAATTTAATATAACTTAAGTTTAAGATACATTTAAAAAACTAATTTAAATTATAAATATTAATAATAAATAAGTTTTAGTTAGTTGGATTAGTTTATACTATTAATGTTGAAATGTGTATATTTTGATTATTTTGATAAAGTTTTTTTTGGTAAATTATGTTAAAAAATTTGATGAAATTACAAGTTTAAGTGATTGTTTTGTATAATCTAGAGGTTTAATGTTTTTTCTTATGTATTTAATGACATATTTTGAACAATTATAAAATTATAAACCACACTTTTACCAAAAATAAGATTATCAAATTTCAAAAAATAAACCAAAGTATAAAAGAGTTAAATTACATTGTTAAAATATTATTAATAATATTTTACATTAATTTTTTATTGAAACTAATTTTAGATAGCAAATTTATTTTCTTAAAAAATAAAAACACTTTCTAGAATAAATAATCATAAATCAACATTTAAATTTATTAAATAAACGATAATATCACAATAAAAAAATAAATATTATTGTAAATCTAAAATACTAAATAACTAAAAAAAATTATACAAATATTTTTATATGAATCAATACATTTAGCTTACATTTATCTAAATATTTATTTATAAAAACTTCAACTTACTCCCAGTAAAAAAAATGTAAATAAAATAAAATAACATGAAAATAATTTTATTTAATAAATAAAATGATATAAATGACGTAAAATGCAATGTATTGCCTAACATAAAACATATATAATAATTTTGTTTTAGTTTATATTGTAATAAAAGGAAAAATATAATGCTCTAATCCAGCTAACCGAAATATATGGAGAGAGCGTATATCATGAAACTAAACTGCTCACGCCATCTTTTATAAAATGGGTGAGTAAAACCCTAATATAACCAGAGGTGGAAAGACCATCGAGCAATTAAACAACATAATGGAGCAACGCATTACTTCAGTTCATATGGAGCGAGTCAAACACCTGCACAAAATATTTCGCAACAAACTGAATCAGTGGTCAACCGTGATGCATGACCAAAGAGAAAAGAAGATGACTACGAAAATATTTTTGAAAATGAAAAAAACTAGAGATTGTTTTGGGACTAGCTACACTGCAGAGAGCAGACCGCTAGATCTCAGGTTATACACTCGTAAGCAAATTCGGGTCGTAAATAATTATAATAGTGAATACTTAATCTGTTAGAGAAAAGCAACTGTGAGGCCCAACCAGCCATTGAGTCAAAATTACGCCATAAATTATTTCATATAAGCTGCTTTACATCACTGCAGAAAGAAGAGTTATGCTAAAGGCGAAAACAGACACTAAGATATGAGTTTGTAGGTGTTTTGTAGAGGTATCGACTTTGTCAGAAGATTCCGGTTGTTATTTTGATGCAAGTTGGGTCGTTCTTTTGATGAAATTTTACATCCACTTCCAAACAAGTAACTGGATTGGTGAGACTAGTAATAGAATATATGATCAAGAAAGTTTTAAGTAAAAACCACATTCAGATTGTTAAGTTTACTGGTATCAACTACCTAGCCGATTGTTAAGTTTACTGGTATCAAACTATCTAGTATGATTTAGAGTAGCAATTAAAAAAGAGAGTTTGATCTCCAGGGTGATTAACTGTTCAAAGAACAATCAGGCTGAGCATCATATGGGCATCTGTCAGCTCACATAAGCCACCAGTCAGATCGCTTAATCAGGCCTTTATTGTGTTCACCTGTAGTCTCCCGCGCAGAGTCTCCTTAAACGCTCATAGCATACCAGCTTCAATGCAGTAGGTGTCGAGTTTTTACTTCTAGTTTTGGGCTTTTCTCTCAATCACTCTGCAGGGGTTCACAGAACTGTTAATGTGCAGAGTTTGTATGGTTATTGGGAGGTTCTGTTGTTACCCAGCTAAGAACAAGCAAAAATGCAGCTCTAAAGAGTTAGGTTACTGAGCAAAAGAGGGGGCTCTGGTGGTGGAGCAGTCTTGCAGGGTTCCTCCTACACTCCCGAACCTAAAAGGCTTTGTCCTCCCGCAACTAGGAGCGGCAGAGGAAGGGGTCCTGGTAGATCTGGAGCTGCAGTATGTGAACATGCTGCTCACCATACTGGGCGGTATCATTTCCCTTGCTCCTGGAAAAGAAAAGCTTGAAGGCAACAGTAATTTGGGAGCGGCCCAAAACAGAGAATTGTAAATCCTAAGGAACATTTACGCCCAGTGGAGGAGAATGCTTCGATTGTCCGTCAGTGGCGATCCCTCATGCTATGTGGCCCCTCATTCGGACTTAGAGGACTCTCTTCGGTACCTGTCTGGTTGTTGAGGAGCCCTATATTACACATGATGACTAGCCTACTTAATTCTGTTTTAGTTGCTATGATTTTGGCTCAGTATCCTGCATGTCAGTGCGTAGTTACTACATATACCAGTTGTTTCATGTTTCTGTCCATGTTCAAAACTGTAATGTGTGGGAGAACTGTACTGATTTTATGTGTTTTTTCTAAAATGCCATCAACAAGCTGAACTCTCAAGGCCACTGCCTTGCTGTAATTTTTTGTAGTCATATTGAGAAAAAAAAAAAAAACAATGAAGAGAAAATTAATTCCTATATGGTTGAGTTTATACTAGGTGGTTCCAAACCCTTACAGTTAACCATTTTTATCTCAAGTTTTTCCTAAATACTCAACAAGTTTTTCCTAAAGTTTTTTTTTAATACAATATGATTGTTATCGTATTAATATATTCCTAAAGAGATGTTGAAAAGGGGTTTAAGGTAAAAATGGAAATAAATTTTTGAAAAACTAAATTAAAAACATAGGGCAAAACTCTTTCTGTACATCGAAATGAATTTTGTTTTAGTTTGAAAGCTTAAGTAACCTTTTTGAAATTTGTGTTTATAAAACTTGAAACTGTGATCTCATTCAATATCAATGATGTCAGAAGAGTTCAACTTCCAAGCTCACTGTTTTTTCTAGCTCACGGATATCCGAGAGCCTCACTAGACGAACTCTTCCCCTAATGGTCCTAGTTTCGATTCCCTCCAATTGGGAAAAATCTTCGAAGAACTGCAAGGTTGTTGTGAGCATCAAGCTTACAACCTCTCGCTCCTTACATTTTTCCTCATAGAGTCAAGCTCCTACTCGATTTCCAGGGAAACAGGAGCGTCTCGGTTGGCTACGGGGTCTAATCCCTTGCACACCATATCAGGCTTTCTCAGAGCACTTCTCTTAAATGTAATGAATCCAAGGGTTAAAGAGGCAACTGCTGATGCTGATGTTCCCCAAAGATAACAGAGTGTCTTTCCGGATTGATTACACTATGATATTTTGTATTGATTAAAGCTATAGGAAGATTGTCTTGGTATTGAATATCACTTTGGATTGCTTCATTTTCAGTTTTAGGTTTTGCATTGGCTACTAGACTAATCTTGGTGTTTTTTTATCTTTTTGTGATCTCTATTTTTTTTTTTAAATTGAACATTTGTATAGTTTTTTTCATGAAGAAGACATAAGAAACACTTCAATCCATTGAAAATCATAACCTTGGTTTAAGAAACACTTCAATCCATTGAAGATCATAACCTTGGTTTTAGAAAAGTTTACCCTTCACTTTCAAAGATCCCAAACCTAGATAAGGAATCTAGCTATCTCTAGAAACCCTTCAAATGGGAGGCTAGGGGAAACACATCATGTGTGAAGAATAGGTTGGAGATGAATACATGGTGAAGGAGATAGCCATCCTTAAGCTATATACACTCCTACATAAATTATTAGAACTCATCTATGTATATGGTGAAAATCTTGGGTGAGAGAGGACACCTGTGCCTCACCCCAATGGTACTCCTTATCAAATTTGATAATCCATGTGCTATGCAAAGAAGGTTTAGAAAATGCTAATAAATATGTAAAATATAAGTGAGGAAAGTCTTCAGAATGCTGATGTCTCTAGACAAGGCAATAAGAAGACATATAATATTCACAAGTAATTATCAAGAAGATAAATTAGGTGTTAGGCCTTGATTTTTCAACAGTTTGGGGTGAAATAATCTTCAAATGGAATAATCTAATTAAAAGAGGTGCCATAGGTCACTCAGATCAAATCTAGAAGATGTGGTGCATCTTTTCCCATCCTATCCCTTTGTTCATATTAGTATTAGTTTGCTCTAGCCAATTGGATATGCTTCAAATTTCTGTTGATTGAGAAAAGAGTTCTACCGGGGTCTTTCTACAATAATGGTTTTCAAAACTACAAGCTATATCCTGCTCTCCCTTTTTATATACTATGGGGAAAATGGAAATGCTAAAATGCTCCCATTTTTTAAAGAATCTGGGTAGACATTAGAAACACATGTTTAAAGATAGTTACTTATTATAAGGAAATTGGGCCTAATACAAGGTAGTTATCCTGGAGGAATATAGAGCTTGGATCTATGGTGGTTTGCATACCTTGTTCGTTTTCTTTGATGGGGCTACATAAACCATCTATCATGCATATGTAAATAAACCATCTAGCATGGATGTGTAAATAACTTTTATTTTAATGATACCTCATTCGTTTTTTTCTTATTGTGAAAAAAAAAGGAAAATCAATATCTAAATTTTCTTTATGGGTGCTTATGAAAGAAAAATAACATTTGTGACGCTATTGACTCAATTATTTCTACAATTTCTTAGATATCTCTTATCTTCAAATAAGTAAAGAATTACAGCATAAAAATACTTACAAAAAGAGATCATGCCTCTTTGGACTTAGTAGTTTCCTTTTTTTGGTTAGCTCCTGGTCCTGAACCTCCTTCTGCAGGTGATTTATAATTTGGGGTAGGCACTAGGTCTGCCTCAATTAGTTCAAGATCTTGCAGGAGAATATCGTAGTGAGATTTTACCTCACTAGGAGTTTTATTCTCCACCATAGCAGCTACCTTCTCCCAGCGATCTGGACTGTCTTGATCATAAATGGCCAAAGCCATTTCAAAATCCTTATTTTGTTTCCACGTCCAACTTGTGGTTGTGGATTCACCAGCCATTTCCCTATGAGATTTGAAACTGGAACCTTCTTTCTCAACTGAGTAAAAGTGTATATAAGAACAATAAAGCTCCACTTAGATCTCTAGTTGTTATGGCTGTGAGATTTGAAACTCGAACCTTCTTTCTCAACTGAGTAAAGTGTATATAAGAACAATAAAGCTCCACCTAGATCTGTAGTTGTTATGGATGTATTGTAATTAAACCCTCATCCCAATAGAGTCTCGTAGTGATAGTGTTTGACCATTACACCCACTTGAATGTCATGTTCTTGGGACCACCCTACTAGTTAAATGTGAAGTTGTTGACCCTTCTCTTCATTCTCAAATTCCCAAGTATTGTGAGAATCTCTAACTTAAATAAATTCTAGAGTTTCTAGCAATAGGAAATCCAAATCTACTTATTTGCGTACACCCTAAAACCTCATTTCACCTACCACAACCAATGGAGAAGTGGCAATATTAAATGTACAAATAAATTATGTGACGTTGGGATTGATCAACTTGTTGATGGACTTTAATGGCTTAGCTGGTAATTATGTGTGACCATCATCAGATGTTAATTTGTTTGTTATTGCCACCATTTAACTAATTAAATTAAATATTATTTTACTATGACCAACTCTTCTATCACTTTAGTATTATATGAACCAATCACTTATCAAATGTGAGTTGTTATGCAATAAACACCAATCACTTATCAAATGTGAGTTGTTATGCAATAAACATGACCTTAGTAATAAAATCTGAACTTTATCTGAGTTGTCAAGTTATTGGAACCATCTCACTTGTAATACCTCTCATGTTATTTGAACCATCTCACTTATAGCACCATGGTATTAAGATCATCTCAGTAATCAAATCCTTCTTGGTCACCTCTACAAATGAATTTATTGGGACTTTTTAAGTTTATCAAATTTGAAATTTTCACTATGACTATGTTAATGAATTGAAATAAACTTATTTTAAAAATAAAATAAATAAATGCTTTGTCTAAAACAGAATTTAATAGTTTTTGGTTGAAACTAGTGAAATATTTTTTTCCCCAAAACTTCATTTTTGTTATTAAAATGGGTGGGTTTTGATTGTATATATGGATTTAGGGCCTTGAGAAATTGTGTGGAGAATTTACAACTCAAATTTGTGATTCCAAGGGATCAATGATTCTAGGAAAATTAGAGTTGGCATAAAACCTCCAAAAATAAAACAAATAGGCTACAACATTAATCAATAGTAAAATATACAAAAAAAACTTTATTTAGTTCAAAGTTTTTTAAAATTAATATTTGTTCAATATATTAATATGAAATTTTATTTTATGAATTTATATTTATTTTAATTACTTTAAGTTGATAAAATAATGATGAATTAGATTATCAAAATAATTTTAGTTTAAATTGTTTCATGGGTTTTTTTATTTAAGAAAATAACAACAACATTAACATTATATTCTATTAAACTATATTAACTAAATAAAATAAATTTTCTTTGCCAATTTTATCCATTTAAATAAGAGAGTTGTATACATTTTAGATATGCATGGTTAAAACATTTTTTTGAGGTGTTCAATTTTTTTAATAAAAAAAGTCAAGTGGTTTTCTGTATAATTTGTGGCATTGAGTGAATAAGTTGTGGCAAACTTTAGTAAGTATGTCACTTGGAATTTTTTTGGGTGGTTGGAAGGAATGATTGGATTCATGTCTATCTAGGTCCAATTCTTATAAGGGACATGTTGAGCTTATATGGAGTAATTTGTCTTTATGTAGAATGTCCTTAAACCCTAAATAATATCTTGCTCTTGCATAAAGGTTGGAGGGTAAGGTGCCTGATTACTTAGAAAAGAAAACCCTAACTCACCTATTATTGAATCACAATGCAATCAACAAGTTTATAAATATTGTTAAACATGTCTCAATCAAAGATTCTAAAGATTATGCTTCAAGTTTGTACTCTTTAGTATGGGTTGGATGGTGAGGTTCTTAGTTACTTACATAGGAAAACTCTAAAATAATATTTATTGAACCATAGTGCAATCAACAAATTTACAAATGTTGTTACACATGTCTAAATCAACACCTCCAAGGATTATACTTAGTTTTTGTACATAAATTTCAGGTTTTATAAATATATTATAGTATACTTAGGTATTTTTATGGAGTGAATTATTGTTTGTGTTTATATATAAAGTTTAAGTTTATTTTTTATACAATTCATATGTATTTTTACAAAGTGAATTAATAACTTGACAAAGTGAGTCGGAGCCTCATGCAACACCTCAGAGTAGCCCTAAACTTAGCAGCTACCCTCAGTGGCCTCCCATTGCTGAGGATCGATGAACATGGAATCATGAGAGGACAAAGAGCCTCCCTCATATAACCAGCGAGAAAATGAAGGAACAACAAAAGCTTTCACCTCTCTCATTTCTGCAATGGGTCCGACAAAGATTAGACCATCATCAACCAGCAAGTTTGTTAAAAGATTGGAAGACATCCTCGAAATATCACTCCCTCGAGCTATTCCTCGTAAAGTAGGACTCTCTGTGGCGAAACATGGATTAGTTGGGCAGTTTACACAGTTATGGCCATAGCCCAAAATGGTACAAAAATGGGTAGAAAGGAACTGGTCTGCAACAATAAAAGGAAAAATATCAATCAAGTTCTGTGGAAGAGGAAACTACACCTTCCACTTTTAAACCAAGGAGGATCAAGATCTAATATTTAGGAACGACCCGTACTTTATGGATACAAGGGGTTTGTATCTAAACATATGGATGCCAGATTTCGACCCAGAAAGGGATATAGCTAATGTCGTTCCCATTCGGGTCAGATTGTCACATCTCTCCTCCACTATTGGGGAAACGATTCAGTTAAAGCCATAGGAAATGTAGTTGAGAAATACATGGATAGGTGTGAGCCAAAGGAAAACATGCACGCATGTGCCAGAATTTGTGTAGAGGTGGATCTAGGAAAAGGGCTTCCAAAAGCCATCAAAATCAAAGTGGATCAGTGGAATCATATACAACAGCTTGTAGAATATGAAATGAATTATTTCAACCCAATTGAGAAGCCAACAGTAATATGAAGAAAAATACATATAAAAAAAGATAAAACAATTAAAAAACACAGTGACTGTGTGAGCTAAAAAATGCTGCAAATCTCATATATTCATTCAACTATTAACCACATTCTTATATAGTAAAACTATTACTAAAATCAACTCTAGAATAAATCTACTGACATTATAGCTAATTTACATCACTTTCCAGCAGTGACCACCCTAACAATCTGCTGCTTTAATTTTGCAGTGAACACAAAATCTGCGGGCTACTTTGTCAAAATTTTACATAACTAATTAAGCATTATTCCCAACGCTCCCCCTTAATGATTAATGAGGATTTACTATCTTATCTCGTATTGCCAAAAACTGATCTTTTGCCACTGCTTTGGTGAAGATATCTGCTAGTTGATGCTGAGTATTTATATGCTTTAATTCAATATCCTTCTTCTGCACCAAATCTCTAATGAAGTGATATTTCATGTCAAAATGTTTTGTCCTGCTGTGATGAACTGGATTCTTTGCTAACTTGATGGCACTTACATTATCACAATAAATCACTGTAGGCTGAACTTGTTTTTCTCCAATTTCTTCCAAAAATTTTCTGAGCCAAAGAGCTTGTGTATCTGCTGAGGTAACTGCAACATACTCTGCTTCTGTAGATGAGAGGGCAACAACACTTTGTTTTTTTTAGCTCCATGTAATCAAACCAGAACCAAAAGACAAACAATTTCCAGATGTGGACTTACGGTCATCAAGACTACCTCCCCAATCTGAATCACTAATCTAACAAGATTGAACTTTTCAGCAGAGTAGTAATGAATACCAAAATTTAGAATGCCTTTCACATACCTTAAAATCCTCTTGGCTTCCTTCATATGTATTTCAGATGGATTTGTCATATATCTTGAAACAAGTGAAACTAAATATGTAATATCAGGCCTTGTGTGGGTTAGAAATATCAAGCTCCCCACAATACTTCTGTAAGTTCTCTCATCAACTAAATTAGCACCATCATCTCTACATAACACCTCTCCATGAGCACTTGGAGTAGGGGATGGATGAAAATCAAGCATATCAAATTTATTTAGCATATCCTGTGCATACTTTGTCTGACAAATGAAAATCTCATCCTTACTTTGATAAACCTCCATTCCTAGAAAATATTTCATGATGCCTAGATCTTTCATCTCAAATTCATTCATCATAGCAGCTTTGAATTTATCATTCATCTTAAAACTACTACCCATATACAATAGATCATCAACATACAAACTTATGATTAAAATATCAATACCCCCTTGTTTGTAGTAAAGTGGAGGATCATTCTTACTTCTCTGGAAGCCATTTTCCTGAAAGTATCCATCAATCCTTGCATACCATGCTCTTGGTGCTCGCTTAAGGCCATACAAAGCCTTCTTCAACTTGTAGAAATTATTCTCCTTTCCTTCCACTTCAAAACCTTGTGGCTGCTCCACATATACCTCCTCTTCTAAGTACCCATTCAAGAAGGCACTTTTCACATCCATATGATGTATGCTCCATTGTTTATGATCTGCTAATGAAATCAACATTCTAATGGTCTCATGTCTTGCTATTGGTGCAAATGTCTCTTCATAATGAATTCCATACTTCTATGTGAATCATTTAGAAACTAATCTTGCTTTGTGTCTATCAACACTCCCATCACTGTTAAATTTAGTCTTATAGACCCATTTGGTGCCAATCTTTTTCTTGTCATGTGGAAGCTCTGTCAACTTCCAAGTGTCATTCCTTTGAATGGAATCGATCTCTTCTTGCATGGCTTGCATCCAAACATCATTAGTACATGCATCTTCAAAACATGATGGTTCAAATTCAACCTTGGCTAATAAAGCAAAATTGACTATCTCACCTATTGGGCTTTCTTCATGTGCTTGATTTGCACTCCTCTCATAAATATCACTCAATCTTCTTACCTTCCTTGTAGAACTTGGAGAAGAAGATGGACTTGAACTTGATGTTGAAGAAATTGATGAAGGGCTACTTGGTGGAGTTAAGCCACTAGTTACAGAAACATTAGTTGGCTACTCATGATCATTATCAACAATTATATCATCATTCAAAACAGATTTTGTCTTCTCAACATGGCCTTTTTGATGACCATAAATTCCCCCTTCATAAAAATTACATCTCTTGAGATAATAATCTTGTTAGTTAGAGGATTATACAATTTATAAGCCTTGCTTGTCTCACTATACCCAATAAAAATGCATAACTCACTCTTTGCATCTAACTTTTTTCTATTTTGATGAGGTACATGCACATAAGCCAAACAACCAAAAACTTTGAAATGATTAACATTAGGCTTTTTTTCATACCAAGCTTCATAAGGAGTCATATTTTCCAGTGCACTGGTGGGGCTATGGTTGAGGATGTATATTGCTGTTGCAACTGCATCTCCCCAATAAGAGTTGCTCAATCCCTTAGTTTGTAGCATGCATCTTGCCATTTCAACCACAATACGATTTTTTCTTTCAGCTATGCCATTTTGCTGAGGTGTGTATGCTGTAGTATGTTGCCTCCTGATGCCATTCATATCACAATAACTCTGGAAATCTTTTGAGCAGAATTCTCCTACACGGTCAGTCCGCAAACATTTGATTTTGCACCCTCTCTCATTTTCTACAAGGGCTTTGAACTTCTTGAATGTATCTAGGGCTTCACTTTTGGCCTTCAAAAAATATACCCAACAATTTCATGAGTAATCATCAATAAAAGTGATGAAATATAATGACTTATCCAAACTCTTAGTCTGCATAGGACCACATATGTCTGAATGAACAAGGTGAAGTGGGTGATGAGCTCTCCATGCACTACCCTTTGGAAACCTTTCCCTTGCATGCTTTCCTTTAGCACATCCTTCAAAAACCTCCTTATGCTCTTCTACCTTGGGCAAACCAGAAAATAATGCATGTGAGGTTAGAAACTTCAAACTCTAAAAATTTCAATGCCCATACCTGAGATGCCATAACCAACTTGAATCCTCATAAGCCATATAAGCAAGATTGCTATTATGTTCAACAAACCTCAAGGGAAACATCCTATTTCTTGTGATAGGCACAACAGTGATCACCCTATTTCCCTTATTCTTATCATAGATAGTACATGTCTTATTTTCAAAGACTACTTTATGTTATGCTCTTAACCTGCAAATGATACCCAAATACAGAATATGCGAAGAAAAGAGACCTAGAACACAGAATATGCGAAGAAAAGATACCCAGAACACAGAATAGCAATGATTTTATTATTCAGAGAGTAATTTTCACTTGCCTCTTCGAGAGGGAAACCTCTAATAGAGCAGAGCTCGATTACAAAATAAGACATGATGCTCCTCGCAGGGAGTTTCTATCCTTTATATATGACTCCTACGTGCAATACCACGGGCCAATATCGCGTATTACTAATACCATCTATCTAATACTACGACCCATTTGCCACTAACTGTGG
>APFE031325686.1:21009-32658 GCA_000404065.3 Pinus taeda | reverse complement strand
TCAGTTTTTTTATGAGTGGCAAACCCTTCACCATGCCTTTCCTATGCAGCAAATTCAAACCTCCAAAGTTGAGATGTCCAAATCTCAAATGCCATAACCAATTTTCATCTTTGAGCTCAGCTTCATAGTTCACTTGTCTGATGGCTGCATCTTTTCTTCCATCCTCTTGTGAGTTCATTGATAGTTGTGCTTGTGCACCTTCTTCCTTCAAATTTGATCTTATCTTTAGGGGAAACATTCTATTGTTTGTCATCTAAACCTTTGCAATCAACTATCTGCTTGGAGGCCTATCCAAAATTGTGCACACGTCATTTTTGAAGAAGACATTGTAGCCCTTTTGTATGAGTTGTCCAATGCTTATGAGATTATGCTTCAGACCAGGGACAAGGTAAACATCTGAGATGTACTTCTTCTCCCCCTTCTTTGTTAGGATATTAACTCTTCCTTTCCCCATGAAAGAGACTTTGCTATCAATCCCTAATGTCACTTTAGATTTCACACTTTCATCTATATTGGAAAACATTTCTATGTTCCTTGACATGTGGTTGTTACACCCTCAATATAGATATCATATATCACTTTGTTTTTCTTGTGCTACATTACAAGCTAAAAACATGCTTTCATGGTTCTGATTTTCTTTTGTGAAATTTGCACTTGGTTTGTTACTGATGTCATATTGCTTCTTTCTACATTCATTTGCATAATGATCATACTTCTTACAGTAATGACATTGGACTTGAGATTTATCATACCTCTAGCCTTGTGCTTGATTTTTTCTTGGGCCTTGACTTGGATTTTGATTGCAGCCTCTTCCACTTGAGCTTGAAGGGCTACTTCTTCCACCTCTGTGTGGGCTTCTTCCTCTTCCTCTAACATATGATCTTCCTCTGCCTCGACCTTAACCAAAGGAAACTTGTGTCTTGAAGGCCTGCTCCAATGAGGAGCTTGTTGCTCTATTCGGTCTATGTTCACAAGAAATCAGTGATTCATGAAGCTCATCCACTGAGAACTGTGAGAGATTATTTTTCTATTCTATAGCCATAACAATGGCATTAAACCTTGCTAGCAAACTTCTCAAAACTTTAACTATTCTCCTTTCTTAAGTGTCTCACCAGGAGACCTAGTTTGAGTAACCAACCCAATTACATGTGTAAAAAACGAGTCTACATTCTCAGACTCTTTCATACAAAGTGTTTCAATATCTCTTCTTAACATTTGCAGTTTTGTTGTCTTGACTTTTGCCATGCCTTGGTATGTTAGCTGGAGGGTGTCCCATGCTTTCTTGGACTTGGGAAAATACTTTCATGGACTGCTGGGAAAATATAGAATGGGGCTTTTGAATCATTCTTCCTGTTGTCCCTTAACAAATCTCTTTTTGCTTGAGATAAGGCATTGTATGTCATTGCAGCTGCTGGTTCTTGAAAACCATTCTCCACCAAATCCCAAATGTCTTGAGAAGAAAACAAGGCCTTCATTGTAATAGCCCAATAATCATAATTTTTTCCATTAAACTGAGGTATCTGAAGATTAATTAAACTTGTGCTTGATGTTTCCATTTCTGAGTGAAAAAAAAATAAAAATCTACATGTTGGTAAATTTGTTCCAAAGGAAAAAAACAATCTGCCCTCAAAACAATTGTATTTTTTTTGTTTCACTAACAATATTTAACATGCTCCGAGTGTTAAAAAAACACAACAAACTTAATGCGATTTACGCATCACTGGGGTTGCAAAGTAAACCTCTGTAAAACTCCCTAAAACTGGTTTTCACGCGGCCACCAATATTTCCTCCACGATTTTCTCCTCACAGACTCTCTCTCTACTTGCCCAACATGCCCAACATTACAAATGAAATTTTCATCCATATTTATCTTAACATACAAATTTGACATTAACACATGACAGAGAAAATAATTAATGCGCAACATGGGAGATTTTGGTTTTCTGAACTAGCATGGGTGGTTTTACATAGTAATTGCTTTTTTGAACTTGCAGGTGTTGTGGAGTGTGGGCAACAGTTGCGGAGTGAATGCTTGCCCATACTTATTTACTAAAATTCATTAAATGCCTTAACTCCTCTGCTGTGTTGCAGAATGGTCAGGGCTGTACTTATGCTCTCACTTCAGTCCTTTTGCCTGCAATCAATTCCAGAATGGTCAGGGTTGTACTTCTGCTCTAACTTTAGTCCTTTCTCCTACAAACAAAATCGCAATCATGCAGTAGTTGACTAGGAAAGCATGGTATTTATCAATTTGTTTAAAGCAGTGGTTGGGATTAATATTTCCAACATAAAACACAAGAAGAAGAGTGGCCCCGACCTTACCATGTCGATGAGATCATCTAAAAATCATTTGGAGTTCACATAAGTGGGGATCGTGTAGTGGTTTGGGCAAGCATGGTATTTGTCAGTTTGTTTAAAGTTGTTGATTCGCTCATCCAGACACCACTAAGAGTTAGCATAAGTGGGGAAAAAATGGCTATGTGAATAGGAACACTTTGAATTGCGGCTTCTATTTGAGAGGGAAAGGTGCACCCCTCTTCCATTTCTGGTTTGTCCCAAAACACTAGCAATCCAATTGATGTAAGACGTTTGTAGAGATGACTGGTGAATTTCTTTTTAACATCGGAACCTCTATGATTGATGAATACGTCATAAGAGATCGATGGAGAAAAAGAAGAAAGAGCACTGTCATTGTGTTAAGGAGCTGTTTGTGCCATTTGAAAGACAATTGGGATAAATGTATAGACAAACTAATGAATGGATAAAATGGCAGACATAAAATAGTAAGTAGATGACTGAAGCAGGTAGATAGATCACAGAGCTTACCAAGCTTCAAATTGGCGAGAAGTATCAGCGAACTTAATTAGATGATTGAAGCGGAAGAAGGTGCATTAAAATGCCGAGACGCCTTGTAAATTTTGTGGAAATTACGCTTCGTTTCAGACAGGCCTGGAATTTGACGTCCCATAGTACATATTTCATATTTTAAGACGTATTTGACATTTGCCGTAAATTTTTACCCGTCAAATTTGACGTGCTTCATAAATCAGAAACCGTCATTTTGACATTTAATTTAGGATTTGTCCTGCCAAAATTTATAGTACCCGTCTTTAAGTTAAAAACACCAAAGTCAGACTAAGCCCAGGGTCATAACACAAATGCATAAAATACCTCTGGCTCACATGGCAATGGAGCCTGGCACACTTTCATAGATTTGAATCGTATAAAAAATTATCTGACTATAGTTCTTTCGCAGATTTGAACTTTATGAAGGGAGATCTCCCCCTAGGAAACTAAGAACAACTACATTGTAATCTAGGTGTTACATTCAAGGAACCGACCAACCAGTCTATGTCAAGAATGTGAATTCAGCCATCAAACTGTAAGCTAGTACATGATTGAAAAATACTAAAAATATACATGCATTTTTTGGTGTGTATAACACTGAGAAGGGGTGGTGTTCTTGTTTTTGTTCTTTAGGCTTCCCTCAATCGTTCCATAGTCTCCCTCTTGTTTGATTCTGCCATTCTTCCAACATCGACGAAGAAGTGCAATCGAAAAATAAAAGCAGTTGAGGAGCAACTGGTGACGTGAAGGGAAGTTGCAGTGTTTAATTCGACAACATCTTTGCCGAGGATTATCAAAAGTCACACCAAATCAGAAATAATGGTAGGGCTCAATGCTGTGAAAAAGTTGGGCTCAAGAAGGGCCCTGGACGCTCGAAGAAAATCAGAAGCTCGTTACTTACATACTGTAGCGAAACATGGAAGCTGGAGGGCTCTGCAGTAGCAAGTTGGGTGTTGAGATCAGAAAGAGCTGGAGATTGCATTGGGCTAACTATCTAAGACCAAATATCAAGGGGAAAAATTCAGCGTGCAGGAAGAGAAGACTATTATTCAACTTCATGCTCTACTGGGAAATAGGTGGTTTGCCATTACTACTCACCTTCCCAAGCAAACAGACAACAAAATAACAATGAAAAGGGGTAAGCAAAAGGTGGACCTCAAACTCATTCAAAACTGTAGTCACTGCCATGCTATTTTTTTTAAAAGCAAGGGTAGTTATTGATTTGAAGCTCTTGATCTATATTATGTGTGGTGTTGTTTTTTGAAGTCATTACATATTAATTTTTGGAATCAAAATTTCGAACTATCTTGTGTGGTTCATGAACTAGGAAAAATAGTTCGAAACCTTGATTCCAAAAATTTGTATGCAATAAATATGAAAAACAACACCACAACCAAAAATAAGCCGCTAAAAGTAAATTTTGGAGCTTTCTACTGAACTTGCCCTCATCATTTACTTCAGAATCCATAAGATTTCCTAGTTTTGAAGTCCCAAGTAAGTTGCCTTCTTCAACTAGTCTCAATCTCATTCGATTCTTGTTTTTTTATTTCTTTCTTAGTATTTGTTTGATGTGAAATAAATGCTGTGAAATTATACAAGCTTGTCAAAATGAATTTCTCTGAGTTATTTTACAGGAATAATATATCATTTCATGTTAAAAAAATGTCTTAAATATTAGAAAAATAACTTGTGATTTATTCCATAATGAAGTGCTCAATTACCATTTTGAAAAGCCCATGCTTATTTTGACTATTTTTGTTTTTTGAGTGCCTTGGCTTATTTTGACTAAAAATCGCTTGTGATTTATTCCATAAAGCGCTCAATTACCATTTTGAAAAGCCCAGGGATATTTTGACTATTTTTGTTTTTTTATTGCCCTAGCTTATTTTGACTAATTTTGTATTTTGAGTTTTTTACTAAAAGCTCTAAACTTCTCTTACAATACAAATAATTATTGAAGATGTTACAAACTCATATTTATTTAATATACCTATTTAGATTGTCAACCACTTCTAATATAGTTGTATTTGGAGGATTCAATTCCTACAAAGTACATGAATAGAATAAGTGATGGTATTGTGTACGACAATGTTTAATAGGAAGGATTTCTTTGTGTAATTGGTTGAGCTGTATATTTCATGTATATTTCATCTATGATGTGGACAATAATGTGAATCTAATTTTTTAAGATGAGGAAATCACAAGCTCATATTTAAGATATTATGAACATGATTAGTTAACAATGTTCAAATGCAAAAAATGAGTTGATTACCTCGTAGATAGATTGCAGTGTTTACCTCGTAGATAGATTGCAGAGTTTGCTTAGTCTTGACATTTTTCACCGTCATGGTTTTAAGAATAATGTGTTCCAAATATGTGTAATGGATATCAAATTAGTTGAAAGGATATACAAATATTTTAAAAATATTTAGCTATCATTACTGGATTTGTTATTCAAGTAGTTCACAGTTGGTTGAAAGTGCACTTATAGGGATTAAAGTTATCTTGGTATAAATAAAGAATTCAATAAATAAAATATGTAGTGAGTAAATAAAGATGTGTGTGCCCATCTGTAAACAAAATATTTGGTGAAAATAAGTTATTAAGAAATAGTTAAACATATAATTATATGTTTAATAAATTTGACATATGTAGTAGATTATTGGATTTAAATAAATTATAAAAAGGGATAGTAGTTAAATTCTTGATATTTAAAAAAAATAACTCTATCTCATTTACTAGCAGTTGAGGATCCTCATCATCGTAATTATATGACTTTCTTCAGTGTCTTTCACATGTCAAAATTTATGTACATAATCAAAATTATTAACTCCCAAAGGCTAAAAACCTGTATAAAATCTTAAAAATATGGTTGTATACTAGGTGGAAACATATGCTAACTTAGGAAGAAACAAGGAACTCTAAGAGGGAGATTAAAGGAAGTGGAGGCATGGTGAAACACATATGCTGCGAAGAAACAAGACACATTCGTAGAGAGATTAAAAGAAATTGAGATGAACGAATAGTTGTAAGAGAATTTCTAGATAAGAGGAAATCCACACTCACAAATAAAACTTAAAATAAAAGACATGAAAAAGGAGTTGTCTATAATGCGACTTTTTGGAGATTCCGGTGACGGAATCCGGCCGAAGAAATGAGGTTAAATCTTGATTTTTAGCAGTTAAAATGGTTTTTTAACTGCATATTTGGATTCAGCGCCCTGAAAAACCCCTGGGAGCCATTGATTGTGCAGAAACTAGCTATCAAACTTGGGATTCCAATGAATTGCTGCCGGATTTTGATCGGAAAAATCCGCCAGAAAGGCTTTCAAAAAATCGCGTTATAGACTACTGCCATGAAAAATACCAAAACATCATCAAATTTTGATTTGACGGACAAAAGAGATTTGAAGCCTTGAAGGGATTTAAAATGACAACGCCAATCATTTAAATATTCCACCGCCGGAAATTTCATAGATCTAACGCTGCGTCTCGACTATCGTGAAATCTCCATCACTGTGAAACTTGGGAAGTTGGGTCCCATTATTGAACTACATTGTAAAAGTCAATTTCCTCGAAATTACTTCCGGAAATTTTGTGGAAATTATGTATAGGTTTCCATTTTCACGAAATTTCATGGAAAGTTACTTCCGGAAATTTTGTAGAGGTTTCCAGTGTCAGGAAATTTCGTGGAAATCATGTCCCATCTGAAATATATGATCAAAAGGAGAAAGAGTTCAAATGCATATTGGACTTTGTGTATTTGGAAAGGTTTTTAAAATAATTATTATATTATTTAGTTTTCATCACTGGTGCTGCTTATGACTTGTCTTTCCCATATCCAAAAATTAATTAAAAGAAATAGGCATTGTCCACTCTCGAAAACAAAAGATTTCAATTTCCACCACATGCGCACCGCAGAGTGGGGACATAATCGGGACCGTGATTAGTTCTGAGGGTTGTCCAGGTTAATGGAGTGACTGCATGTGGTCAGTAATAAGCCTAAGGCTAAATGTTATTTAATGTTTTGTATTACAAAAAAGTTTTCAATTTGATAAGACAAGAAAACTTTAGAATGCTTGGAACTTTCGCCATGATAACAAAGTTATAAATTTATGTGTATTGGCCAAGCAATGTAAGAGTCAGTAGTAAAATTTTCTTGGATGTGTCTACAAATTCATCTAACTATGTAATCAAAATCTATATATATCATTACAAGTATATACCAGTGTTCATCGAGGTAAGTAGAGATTTGTTTGTCTTGTAAAGGAAAACTTATGTTTGTCCATAATTCTAAAAAAGGTAAAGAGGATGAGAAAAAGTGTGAAGTGGTTATGGATATCCAACCACTGTTGGAGGTGATTATAGATATTTCTAAAAAAGGTAAAGAGGATGAGAAAAAGTGTGAAGTGGTTATGGATATTCAACAATTGTTGGAGGTGCTTATAGATATTTCCGTTGGTGATATACAAATACAAATGCTTCCCATTAGAAGTGTTTCACATGAGATTGATTCGATTCCAAGATCAATTCTACCTACTAAGGTTCTTTATTGAATGATTTGTAGAAAGTGAATAATTAAATAGGTAGGTTCAAGAATTACTTAACAAGGGGCCAAGATTATGTAAACATTTTATTGGAAGGTAATGTGTTGGATATGGAATTCAACCTGCTCTATGCCAAGATGGACTACTGATGCATTGGAAACCTTCTTTGCATGCAACTTTAGGCCTTTGTGTCTCCCTCTATAGACATTGTTTTGGACCCCCCCCTCGCTCTCTCCAGTTTAGGTAGATACTCCACTCAATAAGCATCACAACCCCTTTCCAAAGCATCGCCAGACTCACACTGACTAAAAGTATGATCTAGTTGGCTTGGGCCCCTCCAATAGTCAAAGTGACCACTTCAGCAATTAAGGGGTCTCATCTCTTTATCATCAATCAACACATCCATCGTCATCTAGCTAGTTGGCTCCAGGGTGCATCCCCTTCTTGACGATGTAGATTACTACAAGCCTTGTCTCATGGTCAAGGAAGATCCTCTCGAATACTAAATGGGAAACACTCATATTTCAAGGTAGCTCTTCTCACAAACTAATATTATTATTTTAATTTAAATTATATATACATATATAAAATTTAGTAATATTGTATATAATGAAATAAATCTTTTTTAAGACTAACCATTAGTTTATTTATTTATATATTTACCTAATTTAAATTATTTCCATAAAAGAAAACAATAAATAATAATAATTTTAATAACCATTAGAATTATTTTATATTAACAACCTAATGTTAGTATTTTAATTTAAATAAATAAATAATTTCCTTTGGAAACTTTTCCCTTATTTATTTATTTTTTACCTAGTTTTTCTTATTTCCATAATATAATAATAATTTTAATATTAAATAATAACATTAAATAATAATATTAAATTAACAAATATAAATTTGACCTAGGTCCTATAGTCAAAATTAGCCGTTATGCAAATTTAACCGTTGGAGTCTCTGCTCAGACTATTTAACATGCTAAGCTAGATCTGTTTCTTCAACTTGTCCTGACGATGAACCACACGTGTTGGTTCAAAACGCGTTGACAAAGGTCTTTCTATATGTGATTTACGCCGAAACTCTTCTTATAGCTCATGGTTCTATCTGTAATGTTATTATGTACTTGTCAAGAGGACCTCTAGTTTCTCCTCTAATTTTCATTTGGGTGGTGGAATTGGTGTTGGGGTGGTGTTGGTTTCCGGGTATTGACATCCCTTGGTTCTTCCCATTTGGGGTTGTTAATAAAATACCTCCTTTTGGTGTTTCCTTGTGGCTTTAATGTTAGTCTGGATTCAAGGATCCTGTTCTTCTATTTTCTCATGCATGCAGTTTTCAAGTCACCCTTTGGCCTTTCCAGTTGTAGATTATTTTGCATGTTCTAGCCTGGTTCGGTATTTGTCTAGTGGTGAATTTCCCATGGGGTGATTTTTTGGGTCAAAATCCATTTCCTTCTTTGTCTACAGTATGATTTGCTTGGCCTATGGTGGAGGGTGATCGTTTGTTTGGGCGCATAATTTCTGTCTATGTGCTACCTAGTTTTTCGGTGGTCTTTGGTTCAGTTTGGGTATTGCATTTGGGGTATCAACTTGTTCATGGACTTCAATATGAAGCCTAGTTTTCCCTCCTCACAAGCCCTGGCCCAGGAAAAGGTGGAAGGATTATCTACTTCTAAAGATGTTTAGGGTGGCGCAATGAATGCGAGTGCTGGAAGCACCAGACGGGGCATCAGTTCAGTGCATGGTGCTGAGCATGGGGGTCGCAGAACTTGTAGGGGGGAAAGTTCCTCAACCAAATTCATGGTGGGAAGAAGCATCATAATGATAATTCAGAGTGGCCATGGCATTGTCGGAGGTAGCAGAGGATCGGGTCACGATCGTGTCATGGCCTCTTAGGGACGGAGCAACATTCAGGGTTGTGTGGGAACAACGGGCTATGCTCCTTCCAAGTGTCCCAAGATTTCCACGATGCTTCGGGAGTTGGTACAATTTGTCATTGCTCGGTTGGAATCTCTCGGTAAAGCCCAAAGGGAGGAGCATGAGGCCATTATGGCCAAATTGGAATAACTCCACTACTTCCAATGCCATTTTCATGAAAGAATTGTAATTTTCTACAGTGGGCAAAATCTGCTGACAGAGAAATTGAAAAGATGGAAGCTTGGCTTGCTCACTTTGAGCATCATATCAATTATTTGTATCACCTTGCTTCTCCTCCAAGAATAGGGCCAGATAATCCTGCTTCAATTACTTCTGGTGACTGATTATGATCAATGGTGTCTTTCTAGTTCTTTATATTTTCTAGTATGTTAGTCCTTTAAGGCTATGTACCTCTCAACTAGGTATTTTGTTTTTTGTATGATGCATGCTACTAACATTGGTCAACAAACTTGGTCGGGGTGATACCACATGCATTTTGTTATCTCTATATATGTTTTTTTATTAATAGAAACTTTTCGACATACAAAAAAATAATAGCAATAAAATATAATAACAATAATTATTATTAATAATGTTATTAAGTATCACTAAAATAATCCAAAAGCTTTTATTGGTAATGAATCTAAAGAATATCTTCTATTTTGATTTTAATATTATTTGTCGCCTAATGATTATTTCCTATGAATTTTGACCTAACCATTTAGTTATTACAATTCCTCCCTATTTATACCCATGGTTGGATCAAATTCTCTTGATATTTTTGTCCTGAAGATGAAACACATTGGTTGGTTTGAAACATGTCAATAATTAAATTATTGATGTGATGGATCCAGAAGATAGATTTCAAAATAATTGTACTTGTAGAAGTCTCCATTCAGTAATATTATTAATGATAATATTATTATAATAATATAAAATTAATCATTATTTTAATAAGATAATAATAAGAATTATTATTAATTGTGTCAAGAGATGCTCTCCAGTCAAGTTACGTTGTTTTTTTAAGTGTGCATCTTTTAAAAACAGCTATAATCATTTTTTTCCATATTATGCATTTAAATATAAAAATTATATCATTGTAACTTTGCACTTTGTTTATAGAAATTAAACTAGCCTAGATCTATCTTCACTCTGGATCTATCAAGCGACAAGAGGGATCAAATCTCTTGAGTCACAAACCTCCTTTTCAAATGTAAAACTTGACGAAAGGTTTGCACCTCGAGAGATTTAATCCATCTCGACACTTGATAGATCCATAGTTAAGATGGATCTAAGTTAGTATTAATTGTTAACATTATAATATATCTTAATAAAAATAAACCTAAGATAATAATAATATACATATAATTATATTAATATTAATGTTAGGGTTATAGAGAAAACACTCATTGAATAAATGAATGACAATATTATTTGAAAAAAATATTCCAAAATAATACTAATAAATAAAAGTATTAATAATAATAATAATAATAAATAGTATTGTTAATAATAATATTGATAATAGTAAGGCCTAAGAGTTAGCTCAATTGGTCGAGTCCTCATTGTTAAAGCACCTTTGTTATTGAGAGGTCACAGGGTTAATTCTCTAGACATTCTCGGGGCCAAGCTATGGGTTTGAGCCAAAGGGAAGTGATCCCTTCATGTGGATCTGTTTGATTCAAACAATTTATTCCATGGACTTAGCGCTCACCAGTGTCTGGGGTCCATGAACAACATAGAAAAGAAAAGAAAAAAAAATATTGATAATAATAATAAAATAATTGTAGAATTTAGACTTTTGTGATCCATATTAATTGTAACAACATTTTCGATAAAAATCACTTAAAATAAAATCCCGTAGACACCTTTCAAACCAACGAGTGTGGTTCATATTTAGGACAAGATGAGGAATTAGATCTAGGAAATGGAATAAATAGATGATGAGAGCAACTACCTAGTCGTTAGAAATAACAACTAGTTTTAACTAGTTTGACTAAAAAATTGAAATAACTAATTAAGCCTTTGACTCAGAATTAAAAAGAATTTTAATTTAATAATTAATATTATTTTTGAATTAAGAAATAAATAAATGGAATAAATAGATGATGAGAGCAGCTACTTAGCCGTTAGAAATAACAACTAGTTTGACTAAAAAATTGAAATAACTAATTAAGCCTTTGACCCAGAATTAAAAAGAATTTTAAATTAATAATTAATATTATTTTTGAATTAAGATATAAATAAGATCAATAGAATAATTTCATTTTAATATTAAATAATATCAATATTATTAAATTATATTACGAATATAATATCAATAAGAATTTGGAGATA
>APFE031325686.1:0-20794 GCA_000404065.3 Pinus taeda | reverse complement strand
AATGAAATTATTTTATTAATCTTATTTATTTCTTAATTCAAAAATAATATTAATTATTAAATTAAAATTCTTCTTAATCGTGTGTCAAAGGCTTAATTAGTTATTTCAATTTTTTAGTCAAACTAGTTGTTATTTCTAATAGCTAGTTAGCTGCTCTCATCATCTATTTATTCCATTTCCTAGATCTGATTCCTCATCTTGTCCTGAAGATGAACCACACTGGCTAGTTCGAAATGCGTCGACGGGATTTTATTTTATGTGATTTTTACCGAAAATGTTGTTACAAATAAAATAATTATTATGAATTTTATTACTTTTAAAATATTAATGATGTTATTAAGCATTATTGAAAAAACATAAAACTTTTATTAATAATGAATCTAAAGGATATTATAATGTTATTATAATAATATAATAATAAGAACTTCCCTGATGGGGGTGCAACATGATAATGACGGTGGTATAGGCATTCGTGTCCTCCACCATAGCAGCTGCTATTATGTTGAGCATTGAATTCGTGGGTTGGTGTGGCCACCCCCATGCATGCATTCACATGCAGGCTAAATCGTTTTGGAAACTTCTTGGGGAGGATAAAACGCGAGAAACGTTTTTGTGGACTGTCAGTTTGGGAACACCTCGACCCCCTACCTTTACTGGTAGACCAGTGGCTTTGCCCTGGAGCCACAAAGTGGTAGGCTAGGTGGAGAGTTTGTCCTGGAGAAAGAATGTTGTGAACAAGAAAGAATGTATACTTGGTGGAATATGGACACCAATTCGAGGGTTAAACCTTGTTTTCTAGTTCGATCTTGTCGTTAAGAGATTGGATTTGTTCTTAGTTTCTTCAACTTATCGACTACTTGGAACTACCTATAATCGAAATTTGTGTCTCATCATTTTCATGGGAACTCTAACCCCTATCAAGATTCTTAGATATACAACTATGTTATGGGCTAAAATTAGACCTTCTCAGAGGGGTTTTGTGCTAATCATGGAAACAAAAATTTACTTATTGCTTGGATTTATTGCTGGAAAGGTGGTACCTACGGTTCAATTGGTTTGGCCTTTAGGCCTAAGAGGGGCTTTTATTATACTTCAATTGTTCCTTCAATGTATGTCTAGAGTCTTGTTGCGAGGATTTATTGTGTTGTTGGTCCTATCATTGTGTACCATCCAACTCTATAGTTGGGTTTAAAACTGGGTTTGATAGTCATTGTCTTTAGGGATGAGTATATCAGTAAGCTTTTTGTCTAGATATTTTCCTATAGTATTGAAGGGTGGTATTGCTCCATTGGTGGCTCTATCCCTAGCAGGATTTATAGATTTGTGAATGTGTCTTGGTTCAACATTTGGCTTGTAGGTAGGTACACTAATTCTATTGATGAAAGTATAAGTTGGCTCATAGCTTGGGCCTTCGGTTTGAATGGTGATAACTATGGTGTTATCATGCTAGTTTTTGGGCCTAAGATAGGGCCTCTATTTGATTCAACTAACCAGTGGGTGTCCTTTTGGAATTTTGTAGAAATTTACTACCTGATTTGTGGTTTTCACCGTGAGAATTCACTTGCGATCATCGAGCAAAGAATATGGCCATGGGGTCTCAAGTGTACTGTGAATTGGGAATTCATTGTTCTCTTATTCTGGTTTTCTAGTTTGTTTCAGGGTTATTTTTGAATGGACTAGTTATTATTGTGGTCTTAATTGTAAAGCTCCCAACTTAAATCTAAAGTCGAGAGCTTTGGAGTGCTTTATTTGTTGTTCTTTAACTCACGAGTGTTTGTACTTTCTTTGAGATACACCCTTGCTGGCTAGCCATCATGCAAAGGTAGCATATGCGGAGCCAAAGAGGAAAGGGAGGTGGTAATTGAGGCCCTTAGAGTGATAGAGGCTAGAGCAGTCAGATATTGAAGAGTGCAGAGAGGGTTGACAACAGTGCAGAAAGACATAGTCAACAGAAGTGCAGAGTTTTCAGTCGACAGAGGCAATAACAGTCAAATACTTTGATGACAAAGGCATCATTCTGATTCAGGTTGGATGTTTTTTGTTTCTGGAGTTGTTGGAGAAACAACACTAGAGAGAAGTGTTGCATGCAGAACATTCCAAAGGTTCAGGATCAAGATTGAGTTGAATTCCTTTCTTGTTGAGAGGGAGTGTTGAAAATAGCAACAAGAAATGATAAAAATAGAATCTAGAAATTTCAGTTTAATTTTTCCTTGAATTAAACTGACAATTAAAATCGAATTCTATTCTCATAGCAACTTGTAATAGTTAACTAGAGTGATTTTACTTAGTTAACTTAGGAATTTTGAGTTGGAAGTCTTTCTTTAGTCATGTATATGTTCCCCCTATATTATAGGGGTCCAGGATGAGTTAAGTATGAGTTGTAAGTAGTTAACTCAGTTTACTGAGTTAAGTCCAGTTAAATTAGTTCTAAACTATTTGAGGAACTAATAGTGAGTTAATAGTCAGTTGGTGCGCTAATGCATTAACTATTGCTACTCCAGTTAACTGAAGATTCCCTCATCAGAAACTCATGCATGTTGATTTTGAGAAAGACCCAGTTGAGACTAGAGTGTAGGGACATTGTACTATTTGTTGTATAATTTTCTAAGTTGTATAGATGGTGCATGCAACCAGGAACTCAACCTTGAAGGGATTGCGCAGTTTTGGATGCACTAGTTTCCCTTTAAGATGAATTATTCAGCCATAGGAATTGCGCAAGGAAATGGGACTTGGAGACAAGGAGAATTGGCGAAATGTTGGCCAAGAGTTTGTGAGTTGGATATTGATTTTACTAAGTGGTGGGATTGTTCTTGTGAGAACAAGCATTGTATTATCATCTTGAATTTTTGGTTAATATAATACAGATAGTGGAGTTTTGAGTTGTGGCTTTCCCCAGATATTTATTGTGTTATGTTCCATTGATGTTCTTCCTCTTGTCAATTATTGTTTTTCTCGATCTTTATGTGTTTCCACTGTAAAGAGTAGAAGTAGATTCTTGTCTCTTGTTTTCGTAGATTACATGAGCTTGTGAATCTAAATGAAATACTACAAATTTTAGAGAGCACATTCAACCTAGTGTTGCCATGCATTTTTGCACATTTTGTATTACAAATCTTTTCTTAGACTCGTACATAACCCTTCTGATTAAGGGGGGGGAATGTTGGACACCTAATTCGCTAAGGGTTAAGGTGTAGGAGCTGAATGGTCAAAGGAATCCAAGAGACATTGGAAGATGAATCCAACAGTCACAAGAATGTATTATAAATGTACATCTATGTTAATAGTAAATGAAATTAATTGTTCTATCATTCATAATTGTTCACATCCCATGTGGATCTGACACTAGTTATTACTGTGGTCTCAATTATAAAGCTCCCAACTTAAATCCTAAGTCAAGAGCTTTGTAGTGCTTTATTTGTTGTTCTTTAATTCATGAGTGTTTGTACTTTATTTGAGATACACCCTTGTTGGATAGCCATCATGCAAAGGTAGAGTATGAGGATCCAAAGAGTAAATGGAGGTGATTGAGGCCCTTATGTTCAGAACCGAGACCACTACCATGCTCAAGAGGCCACAAAATCCTTCCATTCACCCATCCCTGAAGACATCCATAATGAGATGCATAATATAGAATCAATGGAAGCAATATAATGACATGCAATGTCTAAATCATAACTTTCGAAGGAATTTTGGCAATTGATAATGGATCCTAGTCACACCAAGGGCTACAAGAAGTAGTATTTTTTAGGCATTATTTGTAACCACCCCTCCCACATTTACCCACTTTCATTGGCTTGCCAGGGTAAACATGAGTTGAAGGCTACTATTACATGACTCATTCTCATAAGTACAATTAAGGAAGTGGAATTCACAAACTAGAACCTTACTGACCTTCCTTAAGAGCTACAGGACACCTAGAAGCTAAGCTACCACTCTTAGTGCCCAAACCCTAAGCTGGAATGCTTTTTCAGTGACCTAGGCTCCCAATCGCATTCATTACAATGCCTCCATGCGATTGAGGGCCTCCAACCACATGCATAAGCCTATCGGGCTGTGGTTAAGACCTAGATTCCTCAGTATAGAGGGTGTGGTCCTGGATATGAGCCTAAATTCCAGGTCAACATCCATACCACTGCCCATTACTCAATGAGACTTTCCACGTTGATAAATAAATCAGGACAAAACCATTCATACCAAACTTGATCAAAGACTTGACCTAGCTAGGCCTAGCCATGATAGTCATTTCATCAAACATATGGTGAACATGTAATCTACAAGTCATGAATGCATATCTGAACATAGGGGTCTGATACTTATCCCAGAATCACAAAGAAGGTCTAAGGTCTAATGCCCTCTCATAATATTTGCAATAATTTTTTTTTATCTCATGCATTCATTAACCATTCATCACTAATAAAAACATGTCAAGAGCCATACCTAGAACTTGTTATGGAACCATATTTGTAACCAACATATAACCTAAATAATAACCATGATAGAACAACCATCAAAACCACATAATAACAAGTACAAGTACTCATGAATTATGATAGGAAAAGATCTTATATTAACATTTGCAAAAGCTAACCAAGTTAGGGACTTCCACATACCACGTGACCATAGATTGGGCTTAACCAAATCTTTCTTTCAATCACCCCAGTGCCATATTCTAAGCATGAATGTGGGACTCAAGACAAAAACAATCAGGGCTTCCTAGAGATTAAACCACCTCCACCCTCATGCTCTCGTGATGCTGTCAAAATTGGTCAAGGGATCACATAGGCAAACCAATACATAAACAACTAGGGGTTCCCAGAGATCAATCCACCTCAACCCTTAGGCTACTGTGATCCCACCAAATCGGTCAAGTGATCACTAAGCCCAAAACAAGCTTGGATGCCTCATAATTTATTCACCAATATCTTGAGGAATTTTCCTATATCCACCCACTTGTCGAGGGATTCCTGGAGATTAAACCACCTCCACCCCCAACCCTTGGGATTTTTCTTGAGACCACCTCACCTGGTTCAAAAACCATTCAGGAATCCAATGCTTAACCAATTGAAAGAACCTCATCACACCATGGCTATTCGGAAATTGCAAGGCAAGGTTGAAACCACTATAACACCTAGAAAAACCCAAGCCATTGACAGCAAGAGAACCAAATACATGCATGCATGTACCATGAATTCACAAACTAGCTAGGAAATCACACATGCAAGCTATGATAAATTAGATAAAATCTTGCATAAAGACTGTCTCCCTTGCTATAATGATAAATGGTTCACTCGTAGATTATTTCTCAATCTCCATAGGACTAAGACAAGGTTGCACTTTGTCTCATCTATTCCTCATCATTATAGATGTCATGTCCATAAACCTTACTTGTGATCGTGATCACGGTCTCATATCTGGATGCAAAATCGTTGATAGGGTCCCCCTCTCCCATTTAATGTATGTGGACGACATGCTCACAATTGGAAAATCAAACCCTTAAAAAAAACCCATGTTATCTTCAACACCCCCTCTGATTTTAGACTCGCCTCCAGCCTTCTCATGAACCAATTAAAGTCCAATCTAATCTCCAGTGAGCCTGATGCGGATGAGATCAAGGAGATTTCCAATATCTTCTAGGTAAAATTCACTCACTTGGACAATTGTTTCACTTACTTGGTATTTTTCCTTAAACCAAATGGATACAAAAACAAGGACTGGGACTCACTTCTTGACAAAATTGGTAAGTGACTAAAACAGTGATCTCATGGATGGATCTCTTTGGTAGGGCATCTTATTCTTGTCAAGTATGTTCTGCACAACATTCTCATCTACTAGATGCACAGTTTCAAACTTCCCAAAGGAGTTGTCCATAATCTCAACGCCATTATCTCAAGTTTCATATGGGTTGGCACACAACTGAAACACAAATTTTGTTGAAGAATGTAACTAGGTTCGGTCATCATAATTGTATTTAAGTCATAATGAAATGTATTATCAAAAGAAAGAAAAGGGAATTATTATTATTATTATGACTTATTAAAGCATGGGTTTCATGTGTGGGCCATCATGTTTTAGGTCAAATTCCCCATTGAGGACTTCTAGGTTTCATATTAAGTCATTAGAGTCATTGTCCATTTAAAGAGACCCTTTTTGGATAGTTGAGTCATGTAAAAAGAATTATTATTGAGTAAAATATGTAATTTTTGACCTCCACACCAAGTCGAACCTTACCTAATCAAGTCAGCCTACATGAGGGTAAATCGAACTCCATAAAAGGGTATATATAGAGTGCATCTCGATTCATATGGAGGAGACAATCTCACAAGTTCAATATACAAGTAGAATAAGCAGAAAAAGTGTGAAATTCCTAGAGAAGAAGAAGTATTGTTGGAAGGTCGAATTTTTGGGTCATCTCTCTTTCTCACGTGTGAATTTGTTGGGTTACTTCTAGAAAGTCGAAGTATTGCATCAAGATCGAACTTCTTTTGTTGTTGGGTAGAAGTTTTGTTGTTGGGGAGGTCGAAATTTTGTTGCTGCAAGATCAAAGTGCTAGGTTGAAGTTGTTGCTGGAAGGTCATCATCTGTAAAAGTAAGGAAGGCTAACTTGGTGATTGGAGGAAGTTTGTGTTTAGGTCAAGGAGTCTTGGATCATCTTGTAAAACTAATAAAGGAAGAGTTGTTCACTGGGTTTTCCCCTAGATAGGGAATTTTCCTTGGCGATCCGCCTACATCTGGTGTCTTTGATCTTTGTGTTATGATTTGGGTAATTTCTTGATGAACTAAGTTAAAATAAGAACATAAGAAAGTTAATAAGAACATAAGAATATCACAAGTAATTATCAACATAAAGAAATATTTCTTCCTATTTGATTTTCCAACATGGTTTCAGAGCTAAGGTGAAGAAGAAGGAAAAAGGTAGCCTGAAGATCTATTGAAAGGAGAAGTTTTAAGAAGTTTGAATAAGGGTCATCAAAGAAAAGGATCATATAAGAATTCAAGCCTACTATCTTCAAGAACACTGTCTAACTTAATGAATGGAGAAAACAAATTAGAAGGAGCATCCAATTACAGGGCATGGGAAAAGAAGATAGATCTCATCCTCGAGAGAATAAAGTATTGGATCTAGTCAAAGGAAAAGTAAAGAAGCTTACAAATGAGTCAAGTGATGAAGAAAAGGAACTATTAAGAGAAACAAAGATATTGGCCATGACCCTAATGGTGAATGGAATAAAGGATAACCTCATCTCATATATATTCAACATAGATTCCGCTCAAGATATGTATGAGGCCTTATCCAAATTATTCACAATCAAGAATCTTGGTTAAATTGCAAGTCTTAAGAATGAACTAAGAACTATAAAGATGTCAAAGGAAGACATTGTGGCATCCTTCTTTGTAATAATAACTAGAATCAGAGATGAACTCTAGGCAATAGTTGAGATAGTACCTAAAAAGGAGCTTGTAATCGCTGCACTTCTAGAATTACCAACATCTTGGAGTGCCTTTTCATCAGGTCTCAACAGTTGGAAGGAACATTCGAAAAATTATGGAATGCATGTAGTCAAGAAGAAGTCATAATTTCATTAGTAAGAAACAAAGAGAATGAAGAAGAGAAAATTTTAATTGCCTATTCCGCTCATCACAAGAACAAAGGAACCTTCAAGAAACATAAAGGGCTTAGAAGGGAGGTAGACCTATCCAATATTGAATGCTACAATTTTCATAAGAAGTGTCACTATAGAAGCAATTATCCTCAAATTCCGAGAAATAAGAAGAGAGAAAGGGAACATGAAAATGTTGTTGATGAAGGACCACCAAAGAAGAACAAGACAGAAGAATCCAGAGTCAAAGACTTATTTTCTAAGGACTCTTAGGGACTCTATCCCCTATATATCCTTCTACTCTAAAGTTTTGAAATTTTTTATTTGTACTTTGATTTTTAGTACTTATATGTTTAACATGCTTTGGAAAAACATTTTTGAATTGTTTGTTAAAGTTGTAGGTATCCCTCAAGATTGGATTAAGAGGGAGCCCTCACCATTTTTCCAAAGATAAGTATCTTACTTTTTTATTATCTTTTTGGTTTTCCTTTTCCTATCTAAATGTGTTTGTATTAGATGTTAATAACATTTCTTTTCATATTTTCCTTGTCTAGGAAAATCTTGATGACATGCTTAAGGGCTATGGAGAAGAACTCACAAGACAAAGCATGATAGAAGTTCTATTGGAATTGATGTCCTATAAGGTTTTTCTAGAAAATAATTTAAAGGTATGTTTTAGACCATAATTCTTGTTCTCTTCGTGATAAAGGTATATTCATTCATTCTAATAAATCTGCTTTACATTACTAACAAGTGTTTCATCTACGACTTTTGAATCGTAGAGATTCTTATTTGGGAGATTAAACATTAGATTGAATCTACCCTCATTAAAATCATCATATTTGTGGAACCATAAAAGGTTCTCTGTAAAACCCTAACCTAAGGGAATGTCAATGTGAAAAACCCTAGTCTACTTAGTGTTACTGATGAAATCTAGAAAATACTATTATTTTGATGTTTGGGATTTTGTTAGTAATGTCATGTTTTGAGTCTTAGTATTGTTATGGAAACCCTATTCCTTTAGGGTTGTATATTCCTAGACCTTGAAGTTTTGGTAAATTAGGGTTTATGAACAATACCCTTATATATCGAGAGTAAGCTCCTAGGAATAAAACCCTAGGTGTATGTTTGTCTGTTTGATCAAAACCCTAGCCTAATCAATTTCATTATATGTCTGGCTTTAAATGTATTTATATTTGTGTCTTTGGTTTGTCCAATATATGTTATGATATACTTGTGCATGATCATCATAGATAGATATATGTGCTAACTTAATTGTTGATTCTCATAGTATGTAAATTATAGGGTTTGTAACTAAATCCTAGTAGAAGTTTGACATTCTAGGATATGGTAATATGGTAATATTATTTCCATTATGATAAAGGGTTTACAACAAACTCTAATATAAGTTGGTCATTTAGTTGAAACCTTAGATTATGTTGTGATTGGTTTTGATTGTTGACATCTAGGCTTAGTGTGTCTAAGATATGAATTCTAAAATTGTTAGATGCATTGTAAGTGTTCTTGTTTGAATTGCTTCTAGAGTTTGCAATATATTATAGTAGAGTATGTCGTATCTCTGGAAGAAATATTGAGGCCCTAGATATAATGAGATTGGTATCTTGATTGAGTTACTGATGTGATCTAGGGTTTATAACCTAACCCGAAATTGTAGTTTAAAAGTATGTGTCTCTTTCTTATTGTGAACCTAACTAAGTTCAGGTATTTGATGTATAAAGTCTGATGCTTCCATTATGATTTTGATATGGTTATCTTCATAAATATGTATTTGGTTGTACTTGTTGTCTAAGTTGTGAAAGTACATAATCTTCAAGATGATGGTGGTGTTCGTTGGTAAAGTTGATTTGATTGATAAGCATGATGAAGAAATTTATATGAATGATGATGATCAAGATGACTTTGATAAGAAGGATGGAAGCCATGAAAGCTTCTCCGATGTTATGGAAAATAAGTTGATCTCCCTAAGTTAAGAGCGAGTATAGATAAAATAAAGGGTATATCTCCCAAGTTGAGAGGGAGGAAATGTTGTAGTCATGATGGACACCTTGATGAAGAAATTGGAGAATGTATATTGAGGTGTCGCTGAAAGAAGAAAAGAAGGATTTGGTTGTAGAATATGTTGCTGCATGTGAAGTAGGAAAGGAAGTTGTATGATTGAGGAAACCTTTATCAAGATTTGTTTGGGAAGCCTCTAAGTCCTATTGTGATAAATTGTGAAGCAGCATCAAGATGATTGAAAGCCCTGAAGGTTCATGTTTACTTATGTGTAAGGTTGTTACCAATTCGGGTTGTGATTGTTCAGATATATCTCTCAAAGTTTTGGAAGCATGCTCGATGATACCGATCTATTTGATCGAGAGAGATTTGATGTGTTGAGGCATTGTGTATGCCTGAGAGGACATCTGTGCGGCCTGTGTGTTGACATCTAGTTCCCGAAGAAAGGACGGTGGCATTGGTCATAGAGCTTAGACCTTGCACTTCGTACCTAGTTCCTTGGGTTGATGGTTACCAAGTAAGCCTAATGGTAGCTAGAGAGGCTAAAAGCTTTAGTCCATCTTAGTCTCACCCGTATAGATTTCCCTGATCAAGAATCTAGTCTGTGGCACCGTGTGTTCCTAAACTCTTCATGGTTCTGTGTTTTGAGATCTTCCATGTACTTGGATATGTATGTATGAATACCCCCCTAGTTAAGAGGGAGTGTTGAAGAATGTAACTAGGTTCAGTCTTCATAATTGTATTGGACTGATAATGAAATGTATTTATCAAAAGAAAGTTTAAGGAATTATTATTATCATTATTATTATTTTGATGTATTAAAGCATGGGTTTCATGCTTGGATCATCATGTATTAGGTCAAATTCCCCATTGAGGACTTCTAGGTTTTATATTAAGTCATTAGAGTCATTGTCCAATTAAAGAGACCCTTCTTGGGCTTTTGAATCATGTAAAAAGAATTATTATTGAGTAAAATATGTAATTTTTCACCTCCACACCAAGTTGGCCCTTACTTGTCGGCCTACATGAGGGTAATTCAAAATTCAGAAAAGGGTATATATGGAGTGCAATTCGATTTGTTTGGAGGAGACAATCTCACAAGTTCGATATACAAGCAAAAAAAGTGAAAAATTCCTAGAGAAGAAGAAGTATTGCTGGAAGGTCGAATTTATGGGTCATCTCCCTCTCACACGTGTCAATTTGTTGGGTTGCTTCTAGAAGTTCTAAGTACTGCATTAGGATCGAAGTTCTTTTTTTGTTGGGTTGAAATTATGTTGTTGCAAGGTTGAAGTGTTAGGTCAAAGTTGTTGTTGGCAGGTCATCATCTACAGAAGTAAGGAAGGGTTGACTTGGTGATTGGAGGAAGTTCGTGTCTAGGTCAAAGAGTCTTGGATCATCTCGTGAAACTAATAAAGGAAGAGTTTTTGACTAGGTTTTCCCCTAGATAGGGGTTTTGCCTTGGTTGTTTGCCTACATCTATTGTCTTTGATCTTCATGTTATGGTTTTGGTAATTGCTTGATGAACTAAGTTACAAGAAGAACATAAGAATATCACAAGTAATTATCAACATAGAGAAGATCTTTTTGCCTTTCTGATTTTCCAACAAATTTCATCTTGCCATTTTGGAGATGCTCAACCTTACAGTCAAATAAGACGGATGGGGACTCTTGGAAATTACCTCCTTCAACTTAGCACCACTTCTTTAAAACTTTTGGAGAGCAATTTGTAATTCTGGTCTATGGAATTGAATTATCAAGTCAAAATACCTCCAGAACAAAGACCTCATCAGTTGGATTTGTGCTAGTGCTTCGGATCCTCCCAACTGCTCGATATCATGGCACAACCTCCTCCTCACCAAGCATTGGCTTTTTGGGAATCTGAAATGGGATGTTGGTTCAGGATCCACCCCAAAGATTGGACTGGACACCCTCTCTAGCTTAGTAGGTCCACATATATTATCCCCTCCTCTTGTTAATTTTTTGCATAATCAATGTTTTTTTTGTGATACATGACACAGAAAATGAATATCTCTCCTCTCCTACAATTACACATTGGAAAGAGGAAGAAGAGGTTGGAGAAGAGGAAGAAGCAGCATTGGTTTGTGCCATTTGAATGAGAATTGCGATGAATGGATAGACAGGCTAATGAATGGATAAAATGGCAGACAAAAAATAATAAGTAGATGACTGAAGCAGGCAGATAGATCAGATCGCGGAGCTCACGAGGCTTCAGATTGCCTAGAACTAATCAGTGAGCGTAATTAGATGATTGAAGGGCAGGTGGGTGCACTAAAATGCCAAGACGCCTTGTAAATTTTGTGGAAATTATGCTTCGCCAATAATTAAATATTCTAGCCCTGGAAATTTCGTAGATCTATCCCATCTAAACATAAAGGATTTATGGGCCCTCGTATATTGAACGGCATTGTCAAAGTCAATTTCCTGGAAATTATGTCTTGAGTTTTCCAGTGGTAGGAAATTTTGTGGACATATGTCCAGAGGTTTCCAGTGCCAGGAAATCTCGTGGAAATTATGTCCAGATGTCTGAATTACTATCAAAAGATCTATCAACCACTCTATAATTTCCATTGCTTGGGGCCCTCGCGGTGAACTAACAAATTGAAGAAAGAGTTCATGATGAATAATGATGAATATTCGTGGGTTTTGGGAAAAAATTGAATAATGATGAATTTTTATTGTATTGTGTTTATTGGAAAAGTTTTTCAAATTTTAAAATAATTATATTATTTAGTTTTCATAACTGGTGTTGCTCATGAGTTGTATTTTATCATATCCAAACATATCTCATACTCTCAGAAATAGGGCCAAGAGATATTCATAATTCCGGAGTGGTCCATAACTCTGAAAGTATATTGATTATGAAAACAAAATGTCACGGTGTAGGACAATAAAGCAGGTTTAATTTAAGGAAATAAATGTTGTCCACTCTGGAATATTCGCCTCAACAAAAACAATAGATTCCAATTTCCACCACATACGCACCGCAGAGTGGGGACATTGTCGGTTCTCTTAACCCTAGTTGGACATGGCCAACAACCATGGACCGTGATTAGTTCTGAGCGCCGTGGAGTGGCTGCAGGTGGGCACCTACGTACATGTGCTTGGATGGTCAATAAGTAAAAGGCTAAATGTATTTAATGTTTTGTAGTACAAAAAAAAAATTCAATGTGATAAGACAAGAAAACTTTCGGCATGATAGCAAAGTTATGACGGCCAACCAATGTAAGAGTCGGTAAGTAAAATTTTCTTGGATGTGTCCTCTGCAACCCCATCAAACTATGTAATCAAAATCTTGGGTTATATAATATACTGGTATGAGTAGGCTCAGGGAGAGCATCTTCAGTTAGAGATTTGTTTGTCTGGTAGAGGTCACAACTACTATTCTATCATAGTAGATGGGTTTTGTAAGATGTATCATGTATGTGTTTATTTTGTATAAGAAGATGATATTTGGATGACAAAAAGTAAAAATAATTTTTTATTAGCATATCCAAGGTGCATTGTATTGTCAATATAATAGGTTCTTGGGTACATTTTAGATAGTACTGTGGGGAGATTGGGTATCAAACAAAAGTCTATTTAAAAATAAGTGTTGGCGAGTAGTGTAGTAAAAAATGCTTGTGAATAGTATCTTGGTTGAGGACTTCAAGAAAACTCTTGAGGATGTTGTTGCAAAGAGGAGTAGGTTGAGAAGGTGTTGGGAACCATGAATTGGAGGAGTTGAGAAGGAGAATTGAAGAACTAGAGAACAAACAAATTGGAGATGTTGGAGTCATATTAAACTCAGAATTAAAGGATGAGATGGAGGACTAACAAAATGTTGATGAAAGAGACTTAGTAAAGCATTTGATCTCATTATGAAGGATTGACGTAATGCAAGGGTGGAAGTTTTTTTCTACAATGACAATATGAAAGAAAATACTCTCATAGATTTTATGGGAGAACTTAAGTGATTCCATGAGTATAAGAATATCCAAGAGTCCAATATAGACTCTATTTTTTAATATTGAAGTTGAAAGGAGAATATAAAAACTTGGAAGAAAATGGTGAGTAATAAGAATGAGAAGTTATTGCCTAATTATTATCAACAAAGTTTGTACAAACAAGTAAAAAGTTTGAAACAAAAAGACCTATGTCTAGGAGTATATAAATGAATTCCTCAAACTATCACTCAGATTAGGACCTAATGAACTGGAGTATCAAAGTGTAGCAACTTATGTGAATAGATTGAAGTTTTATATTCAATGTGAGTACCCATTATTTCTAAAACATGAATTAAGCATATCAAATTGCTTTGAAGGTAGAGGAAAAGTTAAAATATCGGAAGTGGTAGTGGAATTACAGAGGAAATAATCTTAAAGGAAAAGGAAGAGTGAAGGTTGCAAGAGGACATTCTAGTAAAGCGAGCGAACCTAGAGTGTATAGTAGTCAAATTTCCAAGGAAGACAACCATGCGGTAAACATAAAGGGTTTGGAAGATGCAAAGGTAAGTATGTCATTACTTCCTATCAATGACATGGAGTAGAAGTGCACAAGGCATCTAAATGTCTAGAGATGCATATTCTAAGAAGAAGGAATGAGGTCAAGATTCATGTCATGCAGGCAGGTGAGGCATCAATTATGGGAGGCAATGTTACAGTACTTCAACATGAAGAGGGTGGAAACCTTATGTTTAGAAGGGTGTTGCTCAAGCCTAAAAAGAAGAATATGAAGGAACCTAGATAGAGGAAGAATTTTTAAAACTAAATGAAAGGTTATAGTAAGTGCTACAATTTGATCATAGAGGGAGGGATTACCGAAAATGTGATGTCCAAAAAGGTCATTGATAAGTTAAAATTAAATTATATCCCTCATCCAACTCCATATCAAATTTCATGGTTATAGAAGGATCAACAAATTACTCTAACATATCAATGTTGGTTGAGTTTCTAGATTTACAATTTTAGTGACCAACTATTAGTTGAAGTGGTGGAGATGGACACATGTCATGTATTATTGAGAAGACCATGGTCGCTTGATAGAAGGTTCTCCATGATGGTATGGAAAATGCATATGAATTCAATAAGTATGGGCATTCTTACATGCTCGAGCTAATGGCAAAAGGGGACATAACTACGATACATAATAGTGATGATGGGTGTAGTGGTAGTAAAAGTGGTAACATAATGTTATACTTAGCCAAAGATTTTCTCAAGGAAAACAAGAAGGAAAACTTATGTTTTTCCATAATTCTAAAGAAGGTAAAGAGGATGAGAAAAAGTGTGAAGTGACAATGGATATCCAACAATTGTTGGAGGTGCTTATAGATATTTTCATTGGTGATATACCAATAGAAATGTTTTCCATTAGAAATGTTTCACATGAGATTGATTCGATTCCAAGATCAATTCTACCTACTAAGGTTCCTTATTAAATGACTTGTAGAAAGTGGATAAGTAAATAGGTAGGTCCAATAATTACTTAACAAGGGGGCCAAGATGATGTAAACATTTTATTGGAAGGTAATGTGTTGGATATGGGATTCAACCTGCTCCATGCCAAGGTGGCCTACCGATGCATTGGAAACCTTCTTGGCATGTAAATTTAGGTCTTTGTGTCTCCCTTTGTAGACATTGTTGTGGACCCCCCCTCGCTCTCTCCAGTTTAGTTAGATATTCCACTCGATAAGCATCACAACCTCTTTCCAAAGTGTCGCCAGACTCACAATGACTGAAAATATGCTCTAGTTGGCTTGGGCCCCTCCAATAGTCAAAGCAACCACTTCAGTAGTTAAGGGGTCTCTGTTATAACACCATTTACCACTCTTGGTAGATCTGATGCTTTGGTTATGGCCTAGGGCAACCATTCCTTTCTAGACTTGGTCCAAAATCTAAAAAACAATGTTTTATTTCCCATACACTACTTTTCCCTGTGTTAAAAGTGTGTACATGCGAGTTAGTATATACCTAACCCACGCATATGTGTTAAAACGCTTAAAATAATAAATATCCTTAAATTTGGGATGATTTTACAGGTTTTACCTGTTACTCACCTACTACAGCCCGTGGCCCAACTATTTCCCAACTGAAAACTAATTTGGAGAAGTGTAAATAAACCTCCTTGGGAAGGCCTAAAGGAGGAGGAGAGATGAGATATTGATATTATAGTTGATTGATCCCTGATCGAGTTTGAACAAATCCATGTGCCTCCTATACTCCCCAAGCTTTAGGAAAATCTTGTTTCCTCTTTTGATATATCCTTCATCCCTCTTATGATATCCTTGTGTATATTGATGGAGGAAGATTGCTGAGGCCAAGAAAAGATATATCTGGAGGGCCGTTCCACTTGGAGATGGAGGAAGACTCAGGTTGTAGTTTTCCACCTTTCATTTAGCTTACATCAATAAATAAATGATGTTTTGTTCCTAATATTTATCATGTTTATGCATTGATCCATGTTGTGATTTGTTTATAAATATTATATTAATGCGTAATTGTTCATTTTCTTATATGATCTAACATATATATGATGAACATGCTTTCCATTATCGCTGTTGTATATGCTTTTCTTGGATAATTTATAGGTTTCAAAGGCATCAGAAGAAGTAGAGGGTTTGAACCCTGTGGGATCTACCCAAACGTAGGACCTCCGAGTAAGGACACTTCTTCCCAGTTCAGTAGTTAAAGCATTTAAATTGTTTGTTTGTGCATTTCTTGCTGCTGTATGCCCTTCGCTCAGTTGGGGTTTTCAACCCAAGACCCTTCGGTGTTCCCACCCGCAACAGAATTGATGACTCCACTGGGGAAAGAAATCTTGTTTTTCGTAGTTTGGGTTGTTCATTCTTGATTAGGGTTTGTTTTCTTGATTGCTTGTTTTTTTACAGTGTCTTTGACTTATTAGCTTCCCACACATCAAGTCTGGTCTTCTGGATGAGGCCTTGATTTGTTGTTTTTCTTAATTGAGTCTTTTATATGTGATTTTCTTGGAGTACAATAGCGTATACATGCTAGTTTCCTCACGCGGACTCACGTATACGTGAATTTCCTGTGTTTGAAATGTGTGTGCATGCCTCTATGTCTTTACACAATTGAGTATACATAATTTTGGATTGTTTTTTCAAAATATTATTCTCAGTTAGGTCTGTTGCTTGGTGACTTTTGCTATTTTTTGGTCATCCACTATCTGTAGAACTCAGTTCTCTTACAAATTTTCGATTTTGAATCTTCTTCTTAGTGAAAATCCTAGTTGGCCTAGGATTGCTTTTTTATTAGGGTTTTGTCTTGGGTCTTGGGTTCAAGGCTTATGTCTAAAGTTCTTGGATGTTATGTTTTTCCATAACAAGAAATTGGTTTTGATTTCGTGTATAACCCATATTTCAATTTTCTTTGTTTGGCTTTCCCTTTTGGTTGACCTTGTGGTTTTTCATGCCTTTTTGAGTGTCTCTTTGGCAATCTTGAGAGTTTTTTTTTTGACATTTTGTCGGTTTGCTGAAGTCTTTTTCTACTATTCAAATTAGTTTGTACGAGTTTGTAGTCCTTCTTGTTTCAAGTTTCATTTATTAATGAGTTTTGTAACTTGCAAAGTGTAAGGACTCCTTGTTCTTGTTTCTTGATCTTTGGAATTTAGTAGTTCTTTTTGTGACCTCAAAAATTTCTTTAGTTTCCTTAAAAGAAAAAGACAAAAACATAGCTTTTGTCTTTCTTTTTGTTTCCAAGCTTTTGGTTTCTTTTGGTTTTGTTTTTGAGCAATTGTGATTTTTTTCCAATTTGTTTGCTTGGTTTTGAGGGAAATTTGTTTTTAAATTTTTGCCCTCTTCATTGTCAAGTTGGCTTATTGACCTTATAAAGAAGCACTTTTTCTTATAGTGTGAGTAGTCATAGGATCTTGCATCATCATTTAAATTTGCAGTAGGTTAGTTTGGATCATAAGCATTCTTAGTCTTTTTAGGAAGGTTCTTTATGATGGTATGGAAAATACATATGAATTCGACAAGTATTATTGGGTGGGGTCCCCTGGGTAAGTGTTGGGGTTAAGATAACCTAAGTTTTGGTACAGTTTGTGTAAATAATGTAAAGTCTCTGCAATTTGTGGATGTGGAGTGTGTATATGAATAGCACTCAGTTTTATGTAAAGTTTGAGTCAGTTTTGAGATTTACCCGTGGTCCACAGACCATGACATTGTATGAGAAAGGCTATAAATAAGTGTGTCTAAGAGATTCTAAGGCAATAATAAGAGGAAGAAGTATGAAACAGTGATAGTGAAAAGAAGTGGGCAAGATAGGAGAAGAAAGGCTTTGCAGATGAGTGTGCAGAGGCCTGGGTAGAGTCCGCAGCTGAGTGCGTGGACCCCTACAGTTGTGTGCGTAGGGTAGTTTTGAGGCTGTAACCTTGCATTGAAGATCAATAAAGATAGTTTCCGAAGAATTATTTCATATTTCTATTTATTTCTGTTAATGTTATATGTTGTTGATGAGTCATGTGTTTTATGGAATATTGATGGAATGTTACGCGGTTCTCTTTAATAAATGTTAATGATGTACGCAATGCATGTATAAGTACTTTTGCGAAGACTCTGATGATTTCTCTAATGCATTTATTTATGCTTCCTATGGAGATCATACATAACATAGATTCCATCATCACCAAATGTTTGTGGGTTTCTCACATTAAGATGAGGAAATTTCACCTGGTTCATATGTCAATAATAGCTCGTACGATGGAGGAAGGAGGTTGGGGCATTTTGGATACAAAATTTTTTAATAGGTATTTTGTAATAACCCTAATTACATTTTCCTTCTTATTGTAAATTAAAAAAACTAAACATGGGTTGAGTCAAAGGGACACTATTTCCAGGGCTATGAAGGATATGTTGTTTGGGATAGATGGTAGGTAAGGCGCTAGGAACTATGTGGCATTCAGCTGATTGGAAAGCAAGAAATTACAAGGCTAACAAAAAAAAATGGAAACAAGGAACTGGGTGGATCAATTTGATTGGATTACAAGATTTGGGCTAGATTAGACACTAACTACCAGGAGGTTGAGTTTGAAGAATGGATAGTTTACTAAGTGGAGAGGTCGATTTATGGGAGGAGGAGGGATGTTATCCTAGAGGTTAAGTTGGCATCACTTGGGGATTCAATTGAATATTGATTCTTGTACCCACTTGGAGGCAGCGCAGAGGAACCCTAGTTGTTAGGCATCATTCTTGGGATTTCTAGTCCAACTGGAAGCATCATTTTATTGCGGGAGCGGTCCTGATCTCTAGCCCTCGAATATGGCTCGGGGGTGACCATTGCATAAGGAAACTGGTTGCAGTTGTCTATGGTTGGGAGGAGAACCATTGTCCCTGATTCAATGGTTATTTTCATTGAGATAAGTGTTCCTCTCACGTTAGCTTACTCAATTATTCATACCTATTAAAAATAGGGTTGTTGATCAATGTTAATGGAAGGTCCCAAACATGTTGTGTATATTTATGCATTGAACTATATGTATAGAAAATGCAAACTATATTCCATTTTTATATTCTAGTAAGTAATGAGTTGCATATATATGTACTATCTAGACTGGAAAGTTTTCTGCACATTTTAGCCATGATGGGTTATTTGTCAAATATAGAAAAACGAGTTAAATTATTTGTGGAAGAGTGACTTGTGTTGATGTGAGTATTTTAAATATCCTGTGTTGAAGTAATAATGGTGTGTGGATCTATCCATATTAAGATGGAGTTAAAGATTAAAAAAATGAATCTCAACTCCTTAGAGCTCTGTAAGGTGGGCTTCTCACAACCTGTGATGGCATACATGCCATGAATAATGGAAAATACTAGAGGCCATACTCATTTATTAGTTTTCTTGTCTGCATATTTTGATATATTCATTATCTATAGAGATTGAATTGGTTTAATTGATATATATATCCCTTAAGATGTAAGGAATTCCAACAAATTGAATCATTCATTCTTAATAGTGAACCCTGAGGATACCTGTATCCTTTGATTCTTACTTCAATGTTGTCTAGCACCAAATCCCCATAGAAAATTATAAGTAAAGCTAGTAAACTGAATAATTCTTATTTAAAAGTAGAGGCTTACACCATATCTTTAATATTTGTGCCATAAGCATTGGCGATGAACACTATATTCACCTACATCCAAGTATTTCCAAAGTGCATTGGCCAAATGCTTAAAAACAATACATCAATAACAACGTGTGGTTTGTGAACGTGAAATTTTCAGCTTCCTATTTGTGTTGGACTATCACTAGTAGCTAGCTTGAGAAATATATAGTTTAAGGATAGGAGAGGAATATCTAGTCTTTCTCCAAGAAGTCAATGTATCACAACGACTATTTCTAACCTCAATTTAGCAATTAATCATGTATTATTCTACAGTTTCTACTAGGTTCTTTGTATTAGGCACAAGTTCCCTCACTTGGAGAATTCCATTCTATAGTGCATCACATTATAGGGGAGCATAGTGTATTATCACACCATATGTGCCCATTAAGATACAATGCTATGAAATGAATCATCACCATCACAAAAATTCGCATAATATATCAGTGCTAGTTACAGACTACAGTCATTGCCACTACATAGCTGGTAGTAGGTTATAATGTACATGATGACTCTACTGACTACATCATAACTCCACATGCACACAGTGTCTATCCTTAGTGTCTCCAAACTCCTTCCCCCAATTTACTTGTGTTTCTTGGCCCTTTGCATGCATTTTTCTTTGTAAGTGTTGATGCTCTGATTTAGAAGTTAGAGTACTTTTGCAGGACATCCTAAGGATTTTCTTACTTTGATGAGCATTCTAATTCATTGTAAACTTTCCATCATTGACAGAATGATGCATAATTTTCTTTAGAGAAGCATTGACCTAAACTTTGAAACCAATGTTAAGGACTCATTCCTATATCAGGAGAACCCAAGACAATGAAAACCCACTATATAGAAATTGTTTTTTTTTGCAGGCTTAGTCTACCATTAGGGGATGTGACCCTTATGTATTTCATTTGTTCCAAAACTGAGTCTCTCACTATTAGGGAATGAGTATTGACTCATTACAAACCAACTTAGAGAGTTCTAATTTATATGGTTAGGGTGATTTATAGCCATCTCTACTTCAGAAGTTGCAGTAGCTTGTTGGTCACTCTACATTGAAAGCCCACAAA
>APFE031325678.1:8987-21679 GCA_000404065.3 Pinus taeda | reverse complement strand
AGTGAAAAACTGAGGCCCAATACACTACTGACCTTGGATTTCCTTGTGCATCCACCCTGTTCACACCAAAATGGAATTTCTCATGTTGATAGTATAATATTAGGTGGTAGATGTAGGAGGAGTATCTGAACACCTTTTCCCTTGATAGGTTCATAAATTGCTCATGCATTTTGTCTGATATGTAGGTGGCATAGTCATAGTAGATTGGAGCTTTGCCAGGGGAAAACATGAGCATCATTATCAGTACAGTCTCGTCAATATACTCAATTGAGATATAGCCCAGAATAGGACTGATCATATCTGCAAGGTCCCTGCCCAATGGGTTGAGGTAGCCATGAAAAATAGGAGGGTATTGCACAGTATGAGAGTTAATAAACAGTTGGTTCAACTTTGTGATCTGAGCATCTGTCAACATCTTAGCTCCTTGGTTTATCAGATCAAACAAAGATAGGGGAACCAATTTCTTTTGAGTCTTGAATTGCAACATCTCTCTAATGGCCTAAGGGGTGATGTAGAACACAACTAAGCCTGAAGGGTCAAGCATAGCTCTCTGAGTGGGATCATAACATTCAGCACATAGGTGAATTAGGTTAGGGAATTGGTTGACCTGAGGAAGCTTGAAGATTGGGAGGAAGTAATCCCAAATGCCCAATATATCTGTTCCAGCCACATGTTTGACCTTTAATTCATTTAGCAGGTGGAGGTGGAATTTGCTTTGTGCTAGGAATTCTTCTGAAATTTGGTAATCCAAGTCTGCTAAAGCCTGCCACTCCAATTCTCTCTGATGGGCATTCAAAGGGGCAATATTGAGGGCCACATGTGCTACTGGAGTTTCCATGGTTACTTAAGAACTCTGTTTTGTATGTAAATTAGTGTTACTTATGCTGAGTAACAGAAAAGAGTATTTCTTGGAAGAAGAGGTGAATTGAGAAGTAGTGGGCAGAAGGGTCAATGGCAGCAATTGAAATACTGCACACAATAGTGAAGGGAGAGCAAATACTTGTGTTTAACAGAGTTCTTTCACAATAATTAGGTGTAAGTTCGGGTTTCCTGTTCACGACTGTGCGAATAGGATGCAGGTTTTAGTGAAAGTTTTGTTAAACCAGGCTTAGCTAGTGAATTTCGACCGTTCAATTTCAAATGGGAACTGGGTGCAGGGAATTTGTCGATGAATTATGCATTTTTCTATGTTTCAAGTCAATTTCAGCTATTTGCAGACAAAACGAGGCACAGAGAGGATTAACAGTGATAAATACCTGGTGTACTGATAGTCCAGGTCACAAGTGCAGGTGGGTAGGCGCGCCGAAGGTCTCCAGGTCGAAATTCAGCAGGTTGGTGCAAATTTGGACGTAAAATGCATGCAGAAGGTGCAACAGAAGTTTTTGTAAAAAGTGCAAAAAACGCGAAAAATTGGCCAAAATATGGATTTTTGGGATATTGGCGCCTTTTTCGGATGACATCAGCATGATGTCATCAGGTGGGTCAGGGTCGGATGACATCATCGGGTGGGTCAGGGTCAGATGATGTCAGCATGACGTCATCAGGTGACGTGGCGGCTTATGAGTGGTCCACGGGGGTGGTGAGGTGACAGACAGGTGGAGCAATGGCGGACGGGGGCGCGGACGTGACGATGACGCTGGCAATGACGTAGCGGTGACGCTGGCAGGGACGCCGGCAGGCGGTTTAGTGGAAACCGGAAACCGCAGGCGGTATCATATCGCACTGCTTATGATACGGCAGTGGAGTTGTCAGAGGGGGCTCCGATTTGCTGTGGGGGCGACGCGTGGCCGAGGCCTGACGTCACCCTCTGATAGATATCGGACGCTATCTTTCGGACGTCGGGGCCGGTCCGATATCCACGTGAGCCATTGGATGAAAAGCGCCCGATCGGACGGTCGACGGGCTGATAACCTGTCCGGACGATACGGCATCGGGCGGGTAATAAAAAATGATTTTCCATGGGATTTGTGCCCGGGCGGGACTTTGGAATATTAGCAAATTTGCATGGTTTTCTAATGTATTTTTATAAAGTCACGCATATCTCAAAAACTTAGGAAAAATGGGTTTTTCATGTAATTTCTTTGCAAAATCGCGCGTGGCTCAAAACTTTGGATAAGTCGGGATATTGGGTTATTTCAATGTATTTTTGTCTAAAATTGCACATAAGTCCCAAACTTAGGATAAGGCGGAAAAGAGGGTTTTCAATGTACTTTTACCTTTTGAGCGGGTTTAAGGGTGCAAATGGGTTTTTTCCAAGGTTTTTTAGGCAAAATGAAGGGTTGAATAGGTAGATGAGTTTTGAAGGAGAAAAAGAGGTTAGGCTTGGGTTTTCAAACTGACCAGATGTCAATTTGATTCCCTAGTGGTGAACATACGGCTATAATGCCAAGGTGGGGATATTTATAGAATGTTTGGGATTTATACACCATGGTGTTATAATAGTAGGGAAAGGGTGACATAGGGAATTAAATCATAGAAGTTAAGGGTTAATATGGAGGGAGAGGGTAAATGAGGAGTGATATCACTAAGTTTATTTGAAAACAACTTAGCTTAGGGAGTAGATCAAAATGAAAAGAATTTTGCACAAGAAATGTGGCTCTTAAAGGAAACCAGAACCAACATAAAACCTTGAATTCTTTCACAAACACAACTGGTGTAGGGATGTTAGTAATGAGTGTTAAACAAGGAAAAATGGAAGTTAGACATGCTTCATTGTGATGTTTTCTTTATATTGACCAGCAGGATTTAGTTTGAAAGGAATATCACTTCTGCAACCCCATCTACCTACCCATCTACTTGCCTAGCATTTTTTGTTTCTTCTTGGAGGGTGCACTTGGAATTGCAGACCCTTATGTGCCCTTTCTTTTCCATTGGCTTTTTCTTCTGATTGCCTATCTAGCACTACCCTTATTGCTTCCAAGGCCCCAGATTAAGCAGTTGGGAACCTTAGCTTCTCTGCCTAACTATTGGTTTGCCAAGATTAAACAGTTTGGACAGACTTCTTTCTCTATTCTACAACAGAAAATTGAAACATGGCACGATCCAGATTAGACTGTTGGACCATCCATCAAAATTTAGTAAACATGAAAGCATGTACACACCTTGCCTTGTCTTGGAAATATGGGATCTTTGCATCAGCAAAGCAGAGCATATTTGGTATTTGAATTTGCCAATCATGAAATATGAAACCTATTGGTATAGGTATCCAACACCTTCATTAAAGAATTGTCATATGCGTAGGTGGATTTTTAATTTTTTTTACTGGGCGTGAATTAATAATGTCATGGGCAATGTCATATAGTTTTAATTTTATTGCATTTTAATTATTCACGGGCGTAAGTTTGTTTTAACAGAACAAGTAAAACATTTGTTGGTCAATTTGGTAAGCGGGAAATAGAACGCACAGGGTGCAGGAGCGAAGGCGAAGAAGTGAATGAAGAAAACCAGGGGAAGCTTGTATAAAAAAAAACCATGAATTGTTTCACACAGCAGTGAAAAGGGAACAATAAGTTTTGGTGAATTTGTAGTTTTTCACACAGCAGTGTGTTGATCATTTTCTTTCTTTTACAGCAGTAAATCCTTGTAATCTTTGATTTCACACAGCAGTGAATGTAAATGAAATTTTTACACACAGTGGTGTAAAATTTCAAAGGAGACAGAGTAATTTTGTTGAAATGTTTTGGTGAATCCCTCTGAGTGAAAGAGGATGAATATGTATCAGTGAATTTGTTTTAATGAATAGAAATCTTTTTATGGTGGTGCAATACTCTGTTCTCAGTAAATTTTTAAAAGCTTCCATGTGCAAAAAGATCCTCGAGTAAAGGAAACAGAACATTGCCTCTGTGTGCTTGAATTTTTTTTTTGCTTGTTTTTGGGATTTTGCCAGAAAAATCCCCAACAACCAGTTTAAGTATCACCAAACCTTTTTATAACCAATACAAACACAAACACTAATTACCAAAATGTACAAAAACAGAATTAATGACCACTCTTTATTGATCTATGTAGATATGATCAAATATAATAATAACAATAATAAATTTTCATATTGGTATTTGCCATCAGATCTTGATCTCTGAATAAACAATACAGCAATATTTTATTAGTTCAAATCTAGAATAAGAAATGCCAACACTCCACTTGCATGTCACCATTTAAAACATATAGACATTGCTCTCAATTATAGATAGACAATAGATCAAACTGAATCTATGTTGATAGAGCTTCTTCACAAGAATATCTTCTCTTCTTTTACAAAGATTTGTCCACAATTGAACTTCACACAAAAGCACAAACAATCTTCACAATTTTCTTTTCCATATAACTATCCACAATCCACACACAAATCAAATATTCACATAAACAATAGATCAAACACTTTATTAAACTGATCTATGTACAAAAGAGTATCATGGCTAACATTGCATGATAAAAAATAGAAAGAACATAGAGCGATTACACACAACACCAAAATACACTATGATATCTTTATTGAACACAACAGCTAAACATATATGACATAGATTTCAGACGGCCACAGATCTAGATCATGACTATAACTCGCACATAGAAAACTACAATTTTTAAATTGAGATTTGAAAACTCGCAACTTACTTCCAATAATTTTATGAAAAAGTTATACTCTCTGTATTAAAATAAACCTACATAATAACATACTGTGTAAAACACCTAACCGCTGTCAATGATAAAATCAATTGCAATAAGAATCCATACAAAAATCCGAGCAGATTTTACAAATAGAATTCCAGACAAATAGCCAAGTAATAAAATTGCCAATGATATTTCTACCCGATTCCAAACCCGTCGTAATGATACACAATCGCTCTCAGCCGGCACTCATTCTCAGCATGAAACTAATTTCCCCACCGACAACCATAAAATTCTGCACATCAGACTTTCGACCAATGTCTGAAATTATGTGCTCAGAAATTACACAAACAGAAAGCTGCAATTTGTCGGCGCTGAAATGTTATCTCCCACACTGACGCTCTAGAGCAGCTCCAACTCATAGATCTATGTATACTACCAAAAAGAGAAGAGTTAGAAACTGAACATGGAGAGTGTGTGGTAGGGATTTCAATTAACTGCTCCAGCGGTCACAGTCGCCGGTTTAGCAATGAAGGTCGGTTTCTCATTCCCCGCCATAATCACAATAACTCTCATTTCGTCCTTTTCATCTGAAACCTCTGCCATATCTCCCCTCCTCTCGTCCTTCGCACCCTCTTCATCTTCACGGTTTCTAGCAGCGTAGTCCCTGATGTAGGACCATGCAAGAATAATGAAAGCAAATCCTATGAGAACAAGCATGGCACCCACCCCACCCAATAGATACGTAACTGGGGATTTCGCTACTGATAAATGGCTGCTTTCTGTGCTGTTCATATTTGATCTCATTGACATTGCTCCTGCACTCCTCTCCACACCCAATTTCCTTCACAATATCACTAGATCTCGTGAGTGGTATTTATATATAGATCGAATAATATTAATATTATACTACACAGCCAGATCTCGTGAGTGGTATTTATATATAGATCGAATAATATTAATATTATACTACACAGCCTCTAAGAGAAAGTAGATTAGTGCTTATAACAGTGAAGCAGAACACTCGTTTGGATCTGATTCGTTCAATATCAAATATTCTAACGAGTGGGTCTTCAATTAAAACAAAATATTCTGCTGTGGAGCCTGTGTGTCCGCAACTTTTTATCCGATGGAAACAGTTGCGGCAATTTTCTCATCTGTTGAAGCGGATAAGGAAAGTGATTCGAAGCGCAGTATCATGACTTTAGGAGATAATGGGAACAGCGGAGTTAATGGCGCATTTTGTTATTTGTGGATGCGGATAATGAAAGTGATTTAAAGCAGAGGTACCATCATTTTTTTATTATGTGGTAGTTGGGGCGAATAATATATGGGTTTGGAAGGGTCATGAGCATTTCACGTACCTGAATCCCCGCGTCTCAAACAACTTCTTGTGTCAGCCCGCACTGCGTCTACGATGCCCCTAAACTTTAGCGTATCACTTAATTATTTGAGTTTCCAGGGGTCTACAAATAAACGGCCATTTCCTCCGGTTCTCCTTGGTTTTAAGGTGACATGTGGACGTAGAAAGCAAATATTTCATGACAATAAAGTCATATTTAATAATAAAAGTAAAAAATAAGCTAATCATTAACTTAAGTTATGATATTTAATATTTATCAAAAATCTATGTTTAACGTTTTGAAACAAATCACACAAAATGAAATTAAAATACAAATGAATACAAAATAAAAATAGAAATAGATTGATTAAGGAATTTAGACTTCTGTGATCCATAACATTGTTTAGAGAGTTTTCGGAGAAATCACATAGAGAATAATTTGTTGACGCGTTTCGAACCAACCAATGTGGTTCAACGTGTCCTAACGATGAACCACACTGGTTGGTTCGAAACTCGTCGACAAATTATTCTCTATGTGATTTCGCCGAAAACTCTCTAAACAAGAAATAGATTGATTTATATTAAATAGAAATAGATTGATTTATATTAAAGTAAAAGTAAATTAATATATATTAATGGTTGTAGATTAAATCATTATCTATGTAGCTAGGCAATTCGGATTTTCGGATTTTATATCCGATATTTATTTCAGTTGTATAGGGAGTGGTGGCTTTAGGATTTTATAGATTTATGTAGTATATTTGATTAAGTTGGAAAATGTTTATTCATAAATGTAGGTGATTTGTAGATTCATTAATAATGAACATTTCTAGGAAGGAAGTAACTTATTTAAGTGGAGGCATTTGAGTAGATTTTTGAAATAATAAAGTAGATATTTATGAATTTGTATTACATTTTTTTGATGATGATGATGATGGTGGTTAACGTCTACTAAGGCCAAATTGGTCTATCAGATCTATAATTTTCTTAGTTCTTAATTGTCTGGCTTCTCGTCTTTCTTGGCGCGATTGGTGCTATAACTTTCTTTTTTTCTTTGCGGTCTTCCAACTTCCTTTATCTTGCATCTCCTTCACCTCTTCTGGTTCTTGGGACATTGATGTCTTAGCTCCGCGATTTGTTGTGTTCATCCTTTTGAAGATAGTTGGAGAAGAAGTTTGGTCTGGGAGATCTGCTTTGCTGTTAAATGAAGATTTATTTTGTGCGGTATTCGAATCCTCATAACTGTTGATGCTTAAGGGGTTGTTGAGTTCACTTTTTTTCTTTTGGGCGGGGCTTTCCCCTACTTCTCTTGAAATTTGTTTCTTTCTTGCCGGATTTCTTGCGATTTAGAGTTTTCTAGAGAGTATTTTTCCTTGATGATAGTGTAATGTTATTTTTGTGCTCCTTCCCACCATGTAGATCTGTGGTGATTCTTTCTAGCAGAATTTTTCTAGGAGGCTTTTGGGCAATTTTTGGCTAAATGGCTTGTCTCAAAGCAAGATCGACATTTGAAGAGGACACTTTCATAATCGAGTTTCTAGTTCCACACATAGTCTTTACTTGTTAGGTTTATTTCAGCTGGGAATCTGGTGCTGAAGTCCATTTCCACACAGATGCATCCATAGGTGGTTCTGGCATATTTCTCTGTTTCTAGGAACCTGTAGTAAAATTTCCCAATTGCATTTCCAATGGCTTTTAGCGAGGATAAATTCGAGATATGCAAGGGTAGGTTTGGCAATCTCACCCAAACTGGTGCTGAGGTTATGACCGTTGTTGAAGGATCGAATGATGGGTTCCATGGCTTCATGAATAGGCCTGAGTTTTCCCAAAACCAAGGGCCGAAATCTAGAATGCATTATTAGCTTTTAGGGTTTTCAAAATCTACTATAAAGAAACCCCTAACACAGGGGTAGATATTAATTTCTTCATAAATGACAGGCTTCCATACCTCTAATATCCAACTATGGGGAGCTGTCAGCCACAACCAAAAAACATTGAACCAATAGATTAGGGCACTTTCAGAAAACTTAAAAGCCTCATCGAGTGAGGCCTGGACCACCAAGACACTGGAAGTTGGGGCTTCACTGATGATGTGGGAAGGAGCTTGTCCCCTAAAGGGGAGGGAACTGAGGGAACAACTATCTTCTTGAAGCTGGGAGCCATCTAAATCAAAGCCGATTGATGATTCCCAAGCTTATGTATGCCCCTATGAAAGAATGCTATTTAAAGAAAAAGAGATTTGATTTGCAAAAATTTCTCGCATCCAAGCACCGAAAGTTCGATTTCTTTCATGGCAAGCACATGGTAGAGCAAGATTTGCCTCTTGCAAACAATGGGTTGTTGCGACAATGGTTTCAGAAATAAAATAGAAACCCTACATATCTGAAAACTCGTACATGGTCAACCCAAAGCGCGAGGGTTCGAGTTGAATGCCCTGCTCTTGCATCGATCTTTCGATTATTCAAAACCCTAATAGGCACTCGATCTAGAAGATGTGAGGTCTCCAGGTTCGATCTTAAACAGATCCTAAAATAAATAGTAATGGAAAAACCAAATGGCAGCTAAAAATAAATCCTTCGGATATGCGAGGCATGACATCATCATCTAACGTAAATCTCATGCTCACAAGTCCATCTATTATACAAATCCAGACCCTTTCTTTCATCTCTATCAAGAAACTGAGAGTCTCTGTCTAGAAACGGATAATGGATCTCCAATAGCTCAGAAGAGATTGTAAGGGAAGGCATCCAGGGGATGGATGAGGGAGGTCAAAGCCAGTGCCAGGAACATGAGCACGTACACTATCCCTTGCTCGATGGGAGTTGTTTTCCAATTTGGTAAAGGTTTGGTGTTGTTCGAAATAGTTGTGATTCTAGATAGTATGTGGTTGTATAAGAATGTGTGCATAGTTTTAGAAGTTGTATGCATTTCTAACTGTATTATTTTGGTGTTCTTCATGTTGATATTTTAAGCTAATAGATACAAGTACAAATTTATGAAATATTGATAATTATTTCTAATGATATAAATCTTTTTTTCATAATTTTAGTTTATCATTAAGTAATTACACTTGAGAAATTCAACCATAAAACAATAAGGACATCTGATATCACAATGCATAACAAGAACATAAGATTTACTCTTGGAAACTCCACTTGGGGGAAAAACCAAGAGCATTTTCCTTAGAGAAGTTATTTAGTTCAACAAGAGATACATCTAATGCTGCTAGTGAACTATGAGTTCAAATTGATAAAAAAAAACTATGGTCAAAATTTGGTCCAAGCATCCCTCTAGTCAAGTGAAGTAAAGTCAAACTTCTACCATCCAAACTTCATCCCTGACTGATCTGCCTTGGGCCAAATTTTAGCCTCAAGAATATGCCTAGAAAAATTAACATTCTCAAAATTTCACCTTGCCTAAAAATTGTCTAGAATTCACGCGCGCAAGTTCAATAGAGATAGAAATATAGATGCTAAAGATGAATTCATCCTTCTAGTCCTTCTTCGTCCTTCTTCTCCTTTGCTTGGATGCCCAGAAATGATCTTGCTTTCTGAGTCATCACATGATACCTTTACGGAGGAGGTTGAATTCATTTATAAAATGTTCTTTCTTCATGAACGGGTTATGGGTTTGTCTCTTCACTGGAGTCGATTTGACTAATTTGTAGCCAAAAATTCAACTTTGAAAAATTCCCTTTTAAATCTAAAATGAAGAACATGTCTTATAATAATTATTTCAAGGGATAATTAATCAAAATGACATGAAGAGCATGTCTTACAATTACATTATACATTACAAGGGATAAAATATAAATTATGAAGACTGAACATAGCGACAAAATTTAACAGCCCAAACTACCATGCATGCTTTTTAGCTTCGATTTTTCAAGAATGCATGCATTTTCTTGAAAGCATATGAACATTCTTGAAATTGTGCACACATTCTTAAAAGTACATAAGTATTTTCAAAATCATGCACGTGCTTTTAGGACTACATGTGTGCTTTCAAAAGTGTGTGAGCACTCTTATGATTGTAGTCATTAAGAGGGAATGAGAGAAAGGTATAAAGAGATAGAGTTTGGGGACAAAGGGTTGGTTGTTTGCAAGGAGGGAGGTATAGAGAAAGAGAGGAAGAGGGAGGAGGGTGGAGAGAGAGGTGAAGAGACGTTCAAAAGAGAGAGAGAGAGAGTATGTGAAGGAAAAAAGGGTGAATGGACATAGAGAGAGTGTGTAAGAGGTGTAGAGTGAGAGGGAGAGAGAGTGCTAAAGAGGGAAATAGTGGGTGCATAGTTGAGAGGGGACAAAGATGGAGAATGGGGGAGAGGGGTAGAATCGGAGGGGGAAGGGGGTAGAAAATGAGTGAGCATGTGTGAGAGATCAAGAGAGTGACATAAAGAGAGGCAATAGGCAAATGTGGGAGATGGTGGGAGGGAAAGATAAAGTTAGAGGTAGTGAAGGATAGAGTGAAAGAGAGGAAGGAGAAAGAGAGAGAGGGTGAGAGAAAGGTAAAGAGGGAGATATTGATATGTGTCTTGGGGGATGAGACCCATAAGGCTTAAATGCAAAGAGAAGAGAGAAAACATACAGATATTCCATGAAACTAATCACAAGAACATTGATAAGAATGTAAGAACTGAATACATCACAAAAATATGAAAAGAGAATTCGAGAAAAAAGATTCCATTAAGAGGAACCATTCCATGCAATGAGGCCATTTTTTGGACCTTTCCTTGCACCCACTACTCTCTTCCTATTTCATTCTTATAAGTTGTGTCATTGATGGAGTCAACTTCAATTAGGTTTAACTTCATCAATTACATATCTATCAACTTCCCTTTTACATAAAAATATGGCTTTATGACTTACACATCTAAACTTAGGTTGTAATTCCCCCAATATTTGGGTCAATCCTCCCCTCTTTAAATTATTGGTCCCCATCACTGACCCCTACTTAAAAGGGAGGACCCCACTATGTTCAATGTTCCGTAATAATTAAAATTGCTCATGAGCTAATGAAGAGAATAGTACTTCTCTATCAATAACCCGTAACCATAGGTTTGTGGTTGATCCATAACCATCATGATTATATTGTCTCAAGTGCTAATGAGGAGAAGGGTTTTGTGTGGTTAACCCATAGTTGTTGGGTTTTTTATGATCCATAATCAAGTTAGCAATGAAAATCTTGGAGAATGGTTTTGTATGGTTCAACTGCAATGGTGGGTTTGTGGTTGGCCAATAACCTTGTTTTTTAATTTTCTAGTAATGAAGCCCTTATTGTAACTTTATTGATAACATATGTTACAAGTGATGAAATAAAATTGTGTTGAAAATCATTTGAGTTATTGAAGAGACATTTCCATTGGTATAAGACACTTGTTTTATAGTGATCTTTGGAGTGAGTAAATCATTCTTGAAAATCATGTATATGTGGTTGCATAACATTATGGACATATGTACCTTCAATTGATGATATCTCCTAAACCAAGAAATGAAATCCAATTTTGTAAAAATACAATTTGAGCGAATAAAAAATAATTTAAAATGGTCTATCGTGCACCCTCTATAGTTTCCTAGAGGTTGTGGCACCTACATAGATTTGGTGTAATATTTCATTTCCATGTTTCATTCACTATTTTACATCTATGCCAACCATTCCACTTTGGATAAATGGATAAAGTGAGGTTTCCTAAGCTTCTAGATGCTACATGTACTTTTTAAAGCTATGGCATGTTTGTATAAATTTATAATAATGTTGAATGTGAGAACATTGAGTGCAAAGGGTCACAAATAATGCTAAGGGTAAGTACAACAACATGGGTTGTTATATAGGTCATGGAACGTCCATGGGTGACATCAAAACCCTAAAACTTTCTGAAACATTGCAAACCAATCAATGTAGTGAATCTGTGTAAGGTTTCTCCTATTATGTTGAATGAAGGCTTAAGGGTATAAAAGTAATGTAATAATTATATATGAACCATGATATTTGAAATGTATGGCCCACTAAATTGACTGTAAAGGTTCCAAAAGGAGGTTAGAGGTCACTGAAAAACTTTGAAATTGAAATATTTTTCAAACCCTAGCTACCCTTGAGTGATAACCTACTTAGATGCTAGTCATACTATTCTAGGGGGGCTATGATCCAAAAGGCTGGAATTGTAAGAGTGGAGGAAATGAATCATATACATTTTCTATGAAACTAATCACAAGAATAATGATAAAAATGCAAGAATTGAATACATCAGAAATATGTGAAGAGAGAGAGGATTCCCTTGAGAATAAGCATTATATGTGATGAGGCTAATTTTTGGACCTCCCCCCCCTGCCACTCGTCACTCTCTTCCTATTGGCTTATTACAAGGTTTTTTGTTGACCAAGTCAACTTTAATTAGGTTTGATTATGTCAATTACATATCCATCAAATTCCCTTTGACATAAAAATATGAATTTATGACATATACATTTGAACACAGAATATAAGATCCTATAAGATTTAGATAAAATAGTTTGTGGGAGAGAAAGCGAGAGAGGTAAAGAGGGAGATTGTGTGTGGGAGAGAGAGAAAGGAAGTGGGTGGTAGAGAGCGAAGGAGGGGGGAAGAGTGAGGGACATAAAGGAAGGTTTAGAGAGAGAGAGAGAATAAGGGAAAATGAAATATTACAAAAGGGATTGAAGGGTAGAGAAATAAAATGGAGAGAGAGAGAGAGAGAGAGAGAGAGAGAGAGAGAGAGAGAGAGAGAGAG
>APFE031325676.1:0-11785 GCA_000404065.3 Pinus taeda | reverse complement strand
AATACATGGCAGCCACTCATGCAAGCAAGGAAGTAGTTTGGTTGTAGAGATTGTGTTCAAGTATGGGGTTAGTACAGGGAGCTATAAGATAGACTGTGACAGCCAAAGTGCAATTTTCTTGGCAAAGAACCCTGCTTATCATTCAAAGACAAAGCACATTGATGTTCAGTATCACTTTGTGAGGGATATGATAGAAGACAAAAAGGGGTTGCTGGTAAAGGTGGACACTTTGAAGAATACTGTAGATGCATTAACAAAATCTGTGAGCTCTGAGAAGTTCTCTTGGTGTAGAGGGACAATGGACATTTCAGGGTTGGCAAAATGACTAAGCTCTCTTATGGCCCCCTGTGGAAAGAAAACAACAAGTGGGAGAATGTTGGGTTGTGTTACATTCTTTCCACGTAGTTAACAGGGGGTTTGAAGGGCACCTGTAACCCCATTTTATGGGGTCTGGGGTAGCACCCTAGAAAATTTTGGTTTTGGACCCTATGTTAGGTTGGTCGGACCCACCTATGGTTTTGTGCATGATTTTCGCACATGTTTTTTGGACGCGATGGTTTTTGGTCCATGGTATTGGACGCGATGGTTTTTCGGTCCATGTTATTGGACGCGATGGTTTTCGGTCCATGGTATTGGATGTTTTGGCATGTATAAATATGTATTATAACATTGAAAGGAACATAATGGAAAATCAAGCTGGTGGTCTCGGTTTTGGGATCCAGGGGAAATCTCTGTGTATATGTGTTTTATGCGTTATGATCTCGCATTGTTTATTTTCTGTGTTTTAGAATTTGTATATAGGTAATTTTTGTATGAGATTAAAACCTACAAACAGTACATCTCAAAGAGGTCAAATTCGTAGAGAGTTTCATGGATTTTATGGTGTCTGTCAACCAAAGGGATGTGGTGCAATGGGAGGATAAATCAGAGGATTGACAGGTTCTTCTGGTCCTTTGTCCTTTAGAGGAATATTTGGATAAAGCTAAGGACAAGAGTGGAAATTGGATTTGAGGTTTCAATACACAGAGATGAGTCAAGTTTTGGGGGCAAGAATAGAGGCAATAGACTGAAAACAAGTAAGCAGACATTGTCGCTGGCGGGTGAAAACGTCGGAGTTTAGCCCAACAAACCTGTAACAAAGCAATAACAGTAACAATGCATGAATTTAATAACTTGCTAATGAGTGAAAGGGAGGTTTATTATAACAGTGTGGTTTTTCCATTGAACATAGCATGGGTCCATTGGATTAACAGCTAAACCATTTAATGCTTAACGACTTAATTTTGGAGGGAGAATATGTAATTGGTGGAGTTAATAGGAAAATGATGTGGCGAAAGGTGAGTGGCAGGAGTGCAACGGGTAGGAGAGCGATATTGGGAGGCAGAAAAACAATTTTTTTTTTGGGGGGAGGGGGGAAGCGTTTATCAGTTTTTCCCAAGGGGGGTATGAAAAGCTATGGTGTTGACACATAGGGGTGGGCGTGGTTTCAAATACCACCCATTTCGGACCCCCGCCCCCAATGATAAAGTTTGGATGGTGATGGGGGGCCAAAATGCTATGTGGGCAGTTGGATCTTGGGAGATGGACAAAGATGAGGTGAGAGGTGGCGGAGAGTTAGTGTGAGGTGATAGGTTGTTCGGTGGGGTCGGGAAAATAATTTAATGAATGGTGGGGAATATTTGCAATGTATGAGGGGGGTAATAAACCTAGGAATAGGGGATTGATACACCAAAATTGTAGTGTCCCTTATTGGTGAGATAGATTTGATGACACTTAGAGAGGGTGATTTTGAGATAATGATATAATATTATGCATGAGAAACTTATGTACATGTTGATATGATATAGACCTGGTTTTGGTTACCTAGTTGTTGTGTGCTTAGGATAATATCTATGGTTGTGTGTATAAGAAATGATTTTGGCTAAGAACATATTATCAATGTTTTCTCTTTTGGTATCTTAGTTTGGCAATATGTGTATGACATGGATGTTGATTCAAGATTGAGACACATAGATGCATGGATGATCATCGTTATGTGGAAAAAATGGTTAATTATGATTTATGGATGATACATGATTTATATGATTATATATGTTTAATATTGTAATGAACAAGATGTGGCAAGTACATAGTTATTTGCAAACAAGGATGCTCAAATTATAAATGTCCGTGGAAGTCATGATACATGATTTTTATGATTTTATATGCTTAATATTGTATTGAGCAGGATGTGATATGGAACGTGGTTATTTTCAAACAAGGATGTTCAAATTTTAAATGACTGCGGAAGTCATTTCTCTAAAACCAAAATGGTTGTGGAAGTCATCCACAATATTTGGTAAAATGTGAATAACTTAAATTATGAAATATATTTATTCCTTTGTTCTATGAGATTGTGATGTGTGTAGGTCTTGGAACAAGGCCCTAACAACGAAGCATCATATGGGTATGAGCTCACAATCAGTACCTTAAGGTGAAGCATGGAGTTTCAAAGCAGAGTAGATGAGAAGCCATGGAAATTAGGGTGAGGAGTCCTAAATCCATGAAAGATAAAGACTTGGAGACTTGTATCTATAATAAGATGTTTAGGGCATGGAGTCCTGAAAATTTAAAAAGATCAAGGTGTGGAATCTGGGATCCTTAGAGTAGATTAGAGTCCAAAGTCCTCAATCTACTAAGGCATGGAGATGCATGCAATAGGGGTATAGAATCCCTATTCTATGGAAGAAAAATACCACTCACGCGAAGCTCAAGGATGAATTTCCTTAACAAAACCTCTTTTCTAACAATCCTAGAGTGACTTTCTAAAGATAGAAAGTCATGTCTAGCATCTCAAGCATGACTTTCCAAAAATAGTAAATCACCTTACATAAATTGGCAATCAAGTATAGTTGAAGGAAAATCACTTAACTTATCATTAATCAATCATAATCGTTCAATCTCAAATTAATCCTAAATATTATTAATATTAATATTATCTTTTATGAGACTATGATATTATTATTAAAAGAGAATTACAAGTCACCTTCATCTCCTCAATCACTTCACACCTATCTCCTTGATGACTCTCATAGCTCTATGTAAATCTCTCTCTTTTAATAATACATTACACTCTATTTTATGCACTCATAAAATAATGGCATATTCCTCTTCAACTCATTAAAGACATGTCATAAAAGATTCCTCTTACGCTCTCTTTAATGCATAAGTTACACTATCCTTAACTAAGTCATGCATACCTCTCCTTAATGGCATGAGTTACACTCCTCTAAATGGAATACAATGCATGCATATTACTCCTCCTTTATGACAATAATTTGTTGCTCCTCCTATATATGTGTCTCATGTATTCTCACTTAGGGGGATAGAGTTGCATTGTGATACTAAGAGTTGGATAGATTTGAAAAATATTATGAGAGTGAGAGACATGGAGAGTAGACAATTGCTTTTGAAACAATTTTGAAATTCATAATCTAAATTACTATGTAGCTCTACTTGGTGGAGTTGACCATGAGTGGTGTTGGGAGGAAGTGAAACTTATCTTCCTCAGCTTGCCTTAGATATCTCTGTACTGCTATATTTTGGTATTTTTTGTGAGCTCTTACAACTTGAGGGTTCCAGGGGGAGAATTTCTCCTTGGATATGCTTGGGAGGAAAACCAGATGGTTCACAATGAGTTGGTAAGGATATTGGAGCAGGAGCACAATCTCATTGGAGCTGGAGCATATTCCCATCTTTTTGGAATTGTATAAATACACTGCCAGGTATGTTCATAAGCATTCTTGAAATTTTAGTTTATTATTAATTTAGAAGTGTTGTAAAACTTTAAAATTCATTGGAAATTGCTACTGTTGAATGTTTATGAGATATTTGTAGATTTATTTATGAGCTAACCAATAATGAATGGAAATTGTAGTTGAGAATGTACATGCAAGAGGATTAAAACAATAATGTGTTGCCAAAGTTTTAATTTCTTTTTATAATGAATTTTTGTCCATTGCAGGTCGTCATGGGTTGACTAAAATACCATATTATCATAAATTTGATTTTTTTTTTTTTTTTCTCGATGGACAGCTGTAGATGAAGTTTGCACACTAAGTGTTTTAAAAAGTGATAAATGAGATAGTACGAATGTTTATTGTTATTGTTTTAATAAATCACATCTCTGGAATATTCTGTTTCTTTTTCGCTCAACATTAGGGCGTATCTGTGCCATTTAGCCATTTAACCCCTCATTTGATTCCAAAAAAGTACTTTTCTAAACCGAGATAAAAATATGGGTGATTTTAAAGATTGTTGTTGTTAATTATATGCGTCTGTTTTCGATTTTTTGATGAAAAAATAAGATTGTTTAGTCCTGGTTTTAAGATGCCAACATTTGAAGTTTCAATTTCAGAATTTTCTGAGCTAAATAGGTTGAAGAAGAATCTCAAATTCATTGTTTCCAAGTGTTTGGAAAAATGCCTCAATGGTTGTAGATTGCATTCTTGCAAAGTGTTTGTCAAAATGCCTCAATGGCTGTATATTGCACGTTTGCAAAGTGTTTATCAAAAGACATGAATGACTGTAGTTTTTGTGCATATAAATTGTGAGAGTAAAAGTCCTACTTACTGTCATGCAAAGTATTTGTCAAAAGATATGAATGGCTGTAGTTTTTGTGCATATAAATTGTTAGAGTAAAAGTACTACTTACCGTCATGCAAAGTGTTTGTCAAAAGACATGAATGGCTGCAGTTTTTGTGCATATAAATTGTTAGAGTAAAATTCCTACTTATCGTAGTTTTTATGTACTAGAATTTTATGAATAGACTATTTGATGGATGTAGCTTCTTATGTCTGCAAGTTTTTGGTATGAACATGAAAATTAATTTAATCTGGTGAGAAACCGAAGCCGAAGTATAGATTACTGGGAAGCCAAAAATATGAAGCATTTGCTGCTCCACCGTCAACAAATTCATTGATTTTTAAGACTCCTCATTTAAATTCTAATCCCCAAAGAGTGCCGTAATTGGAATATGTGAATTCTCTTTCCAAATCAAAACAAAGTCCTGTTTCAGGTATTGTCTCAAATCTAGCGAACGTTGGATATGTTCTTATCAATGTGATATATTCTTCTCTTTTCTGTAATCTCAAAGAACTTCTTACATGTGTAGATGCTGCGTGTCAATATATATTAGTATTTAGGATTATTTTGAAAAGATGTTCATGTTTAAAAAGATGCTTTGTTTAAAATATCTGAAACTAGGCTGAAAATTGAGCACTTTGCATGGAGAGATTTTGAATTTAGTCCACCGACTGGATTTTAGTTATTAATAAAAGCAGTGCAATTCAACTCGAGATGGAGAAATATGGAGTATACGACCTTTTGGGTGAGTTTGGTGGATTTTGGTTATTAATAAAAGCAGTGCAATTCAATTCGAGATTGAGAAATATGAAGTATACGAGCTTATGGGTGAATTAGGTTTCTAGGACGATTCTTCACATTTCGGTTTGAGCATTAATCCTTCTTGACTTCAGTAAGGAATCGCCTATAACAAGGAATTGCCTAATACTTGTGCAGAGTGGTTGAAACGAGGAGAATAAAACTCTACTTTTTTTCACATGTATGACATCAATGGCCTTGTTGATTCTGTCTTTCTTTAAAGATGTTGTTAAAGTGGGTTTGGATCACTACAAGAAAATCTACAAGAAGCCAGATAAGTTGAATATTCTGAAATTTTCCTATATATCTCTCTTTCAAACAGATTGCTCTTAGATGAGCAAAATGATTCACTCAATGCCCACGTCAGTGAAGAGTATCTTTAAAAGGTATAAAAACTCTTTTCAAGGTGATAAATCTTTAGTCATAGATGGCTGGACCATTGAGCTTTTGGAAGGTTTCTTTAAAGAGATAAGGGAATACTTGTTACTAGTTGTTGAAGAACCAAGATCCATGGGGAATGACTTTCGTTCTTTCAACTCCACCTTCATTGCGAACAACCTCAATATGAATAAGCCCCTTCTCTTTCACGCAAATTGGCCCATCTCATTAACGATTATGTAGTGCCAAAGTAATAGCCTGAAGGCTATCATCTCTGATGAGCAGTTTGGTTTTCTTCCAGGAAGGCAGATTTTTGATATGGTGGGAATATTCCAAGGTGCTCCACACTATTAAATCAAGGAATACTACCTCCTCCGTCATCAAGTTGAATCTCTCAAATAGATATGATAGAGTGGATTCAATTTTCTTAAGATTGTAATTGATGCTTCACATAGGGTTTGATATCCACTTTGTCAATTGGATAGGTAAGTGCATATCCACAATATCATACGTTGCCTTATAAATGCGTCACCTTATTTTTTTCCAGCCATGGAGAGGATTTAGTCAAGATGCGCCCTGTTACTTTTACTCTTCTTATTAGTGCCAAAGGTTCTCAGTAGAATTTTGAAGAGTCTAAACGAAGAATGACAAATAAAAGTAATTCAAGTGAACAAAGAACTCACTATCACCCATATACTCTTTGTATAGGATATTATGGTTCTTTCCGGGAGACAAAAATGATAGGAAATATTCTTCTTCAATGTTGTATAGCTACATGAATAAAGACCTACCTTTAAAATTCAACCTTAACGTTGCACCAGATTGATGGTCCAACTTCTATTAGAGTTAAGATTTTGTTTCTATTTAAAGTTACAGAATTAGAATTAAGATTTTGCTTCTATTTAAAGTTACAGAATTTGAAGAGACTACAAAGTATTTGGGTTTCACTTGAAGGAAAATAACTACTACAAAGACTGGCTATGGCTATTTTTAAAGACTGAAAAAGGGTCATTTTCTAATATAACAGGTGGATATTCATAAGAGGGAGTCTGACCCTTGTTAAAAGCATGTTTGAGGTCACACCTATTTATCAGACGTCTTTTCCTTCAATACCCACAGACATACTAAACAAGATAATGAAAATGTGCTCCAGGTATGTTTGGGCAGGAATGAGAGAATATGGTGGCATACTTTTAGTTAAATGGAAAACACCATTAAGGCCTAAGAAGTAGTGAAGCTGGGGATTCAAAGTTTTCTCTCCATTTTTAGAATCGTTGGCTACAAAGGTAATGCGGAGAGTCCTCTTTATTGAAGTTTTGTGGCAGAGTTTGATGAAGTGGAAATATATTGAACCATCAATCCTGGAGGACTGGATACGATACCCTAGAAAATCGATTTCTGGATGATCTATAGTATGGAAAGAGGTACTAAAAGTCTTCTCAATCATTGGTGATCGTCTTTCCTAGCTAATTGGAAATGGACAGAAGGTCCATATTGGAACGAACTGATTCATGGATAGGAGGCCTCCATATGTCAAGCATCTCACAACGTTTGATTGTCCTCTTACATTTCTTAAAATTGGTTTTATTTGGAAGCATTTTATTTCAGGAACAATGAGGATGCAAGCCAGGTAGGACTCAACAAGGATTTGGCACTAGAGTGGAACCGATATGTCTCTGCCCCCTAGTTGCATTATATAAGATTAAGAGATTAACCAAACAGTCTTGTATGGGTTGAAAATGAATAGGAAATGACTACAAGGTTAATCTAAGATACCTTGCAGCTCTTAAAAAAGGAGGAAAAGGATATTTCAAACTGGCAGCATATTTGAAAGCTTTAGCCACCCTTAAAATATCATGATTTCTTATGACTTTTTCTCGAAAAAAAAAATAAAATCTTTGATATGGGATATACTACAAAAAAAAGCTGGCAGAGTCCTGGGAGGTGCCCATTATCTATGGAAAATTATGCAAGCATCAACCAAATTTCTGTTCAATGTTATTTTACTGAAGTGGTATGTAGTGCTACAAAATCTATCACTAGTGGCAAAGGGGTACGGTATGAAGACAAAGAAGAAACATCAGAAATCTGGTTGGATATCAAGAGGTAAGATCTGAAGCACATCGACGGTCGACCTCTTCCATGTTTTATTTTATGGGTGGTATGGTTAACTAGGAATGAATTCCTATTCCAAGGAGCATGTAAATAACCATACGAAATCTTTTGCAAACTTAAACGAGCCTATCTACTGTTTGAGAAACCAAAGAAGTGAAAAAGTATTGATTTGTTGTAGATCCAAGAATAGAGACATCAAGTATTCATGTGTATTTGAAGGCGCCTCAAAATATCGAGGTTCACCTTTCTGACTTCCACAAAATCAGATTTGAGTGTGTTTTGTGCAGTGGCGCACAATCACCTATGAAGAAATCAAGGTCTTATCTATTTTGATGAAATTATCCTTGGAAGGAGGACTCGGGGTCATCGATATTTATGGATACTATTTACTGGTGGTGGAATGGCTAAGGGGAATTAGAATGCAAAGAAATATAGATGTATTTGATAGTTTTCAACGCATGAAAGAAATCAAATTAAGCTTCACTAAAATCCACATTCGTCACATCTATTGAGAGCACAACCATGATCCAAACAAGCTTGTTGAAAAGTTCCAAGCTCTCTCCTTTTAAGACTTTTTAAGATGGGGATTGCTTTCTGAGAGGTTTGAAAAATCTATGTAATGGGTAGTTTTCATTTTTGATGATCTATTTTGGAGTTTTATGGAGGTTTAGTTTGTGAACTCTAAACTGAGCTTATGCACCTTAATGTTTTGTGAAAAAATCATTTGTATTCCTTTTATTTTAAATAATGGAAGGGTTTATGTTATATTTCTTGGAAAAGCATTATAAATATATACAATAGAAATTAGTCATAAAGCTAGAAATCATGGATGGTACATTAAAATATGATAAAATAATATTAGGGGCATCAATTAACATGATAAAAGACACCACAATGATCCATTACATCGACTTTTACGATTCAACTGGCCTTGATGGACCCATAGGACCCATTATGTTGTGATAAGGGAACAACATGCCCTCCCTCCTTAAGAGATTTGTCCTTTAAGCATTGAGATGATTTCAAATAGTAAGAATTCCTCTTATTTTTTCTTAGTGCTTTCCATGCTTAATTATCTATCCATCCATTTGTAACTATTATTGGTGCCAATCCTTGATAATCTAATGCTACTAGGTTGTTTTCTTTTTATTCCATGTATTATCTTCATTTTCCCAATTTGTTGTAGTTTTTAGTTTTATCATATACTTGTTCCTTGGCTTTTGAGTACATGAATTCCATTGGTTCTTCCATTTATTTTCGTTGAACGAGGTTACTGATATGCACTTTCCTGTATTCATTATAGGCATTTCTAGTAATGAGGATATCAATATTGTTCCACCTTTTAAGGTTTTTCTCCATCATGCACAACATTATCATTAATCTTCCTTTCCAGTATAGTACTATGCCCTAGCTTGTGTTCTTGATCTTTGATTGCGGTCCCTTCTGAGATAATACTATCATATTTTGTCTTTAACCATGATCTCTACTTCAAGTTTAAGAAATTTGTGGCAACCTTGTTATATCTTCTATTCCTTCCCCTTTTGAAACTGAATTATTGTACCATCCATCAACTTTGTTTATCCATCTTCAAGTACTTTTTGAATTTTTATTTGTCTTCATCTCTATTGAAGGCTTCATCAAACTTATGACATATTCCCTCTTCAACTCTCTTGCTCATCTCATCAAGTATGAGCTTTGGTTCGTTAACCTCAACAACCTTTGATAATTACTCCCTAGAAGATTATATCTACTAAATAAAAAACATGGATGAGAATTTAACACCTAATAAAATATAATGGCGGAAGCAAAATGATCGCACCAATTTCATACACATGCACACACAATTTTTCCCTTCAAAATCTGTTGTTTCACTAATTTAATTCTACAACATACAAGGGCTCCCTTCTTGGGGTAATGGCCATTTGAGGAAAAATACTAATACAACAAGAACTTGGAATTAATTCAATTGATCAAACCATTTGTACTTCGATTTGCTAGCTGATTTGGACCCATCGCTTACTGCCCCTTGCACTCTCACACAAGGATGAATATCCTTCACCTAGTCATTGAGTTCTAACAATCACCGTCTTGTGTTTAAAGATGTTTATTCTCCCTTAGCCTAGCCCATGTACCCGCTGTACATTGTAGTTGTTGTCACCATGCTACTGCACTACATGTACAAACTAGTATGAATTTACAGCCCAAACTTCTCTTCTATCAACCTCCACACATCCTTTGGCTTTTGTGGCTACTATATGGAACTCTGTGGCTATGTATAATAGTGTATGATTCCCCCTACACACTAATGACTTCATGCACATGATCTAATGACTTTTAATATCTCTCTTAGGCATTGTATGACATATGGCCAACCTTGAATGCAATATTTTGCCTCGCTGTGTCTGCCTATGGCTTGATTCGTACAATCTCTGATTCCTGCACGAATGTCTCCTGTACATTAACTTCTGGTTGATTCTTTCTGTGCTTTGTGGCTCAATCTTCTTGTGCAACTCCTACAGATTAGCCTTCAGAGGTTGTGCTTTGATACCATGCTAATTTCTAACCCCAATGATTTGGTTAAATACTTCCCAATAGATCAGATCTATTGACCCAAAAAAAATGTGTAAGATTTTAACATTTAAATAGAATATAACAACTGAAGGGAAATGATTACACCAATCTCATACACGTAAAAATAATTTCTTCCCTTCAAAATTTGTTGTTTCATTAATTAAAGTCTATAGCATACAATGGCTTTGTTCCTGGGATAATGGCCCTATGACGAAAAATACATGTGACCCAACAAAATGGGTAACCCCATAGAATAAACTTTTGTCCTCCACTTGATAGCCAACCGGTCAGCCGGACAACCAACAACCCCTGAGAGCCACCATTAGCTGATGATATGCCATATATCTCCCCCACTTGCATTAGCGATGTGTTTCTTACCCATCTAGATTAGCATTTGGGCAAAGGTGGGAAACCACTCACAAGGTATTTTGATCATTTTGCATTTGAGTGCTTATAGTTGTTTGTCTTTGCGAATTTAGTATGGATTATGGGGTGATCTGGATGATTGGCAGACCTTGACTGCATTCTTGATCTCTCACCTTACTTGGGGGTTAATCTTTGATCCTAGTCTGTTGGGACTTCCCTTAAGGACCACTGGGTTATAGGAGGGGCACTACTTGGAAAGGCATGAATGAGATAACATGTTCCATCTTCCCTATGTCACAATTGACACCTTCCATCCTACACTACAAGTCCATATCTCTCCTCCATTCTTTGGGTACAACTTGTCATTGGTTCTTCGGGACTTGGCACTCATATGTTCACACACCTTGACTAGGGCCCAAATTTTTTTCCAGGAGGTTGATGCTACTAAAAGAAACAAAAAGAAATGTTAAAATGCAAAAGATGGCCAGGGATAGAAGAATTAGCGTGTGGGAAAAATCCTAGCATGAACTCTACCTTCCAAATATGTCTATCACCCAATTCTTGAGAACATGTTGCTCCATTTTATCATAAAGGAGCCCTTGCATGTCCCAACCCCAATGAGCAATAAATTGACTCATCTTAAAGGGCTAATAAAATTGCTACTTCATACAAAGCAAGCTCTAACCCTTGAACTATAAGTGGTAATACAAGGGAAAATCAAGAAGTAAAAGGTGCACAAGAGGGGTGGAAAAACCAAGGCTGAAATGGTAACTCATGCATTTACGAATGCTTCCTCCTCACATCTATACACTCAGGACATGAACACCCCCATCATCTAGCACCCTTGACCGTGACACTTGGCAATGAAGTCTCTGTTGCCACATTACTATTCACTAACACCTAATAATTGAGGGGTGGACTAGAGAAATGCTA
>APFE031325671.1:25015-41179 GCA_000404065.3 Pinus taeda | reverse complement strand
TTTGACATAGGTAGATGATAGCAAGGAAAGATACGAGGAAACATGACACGAGAGACATGTGATAGAGGAGGAAAAGGGTTAGATAGGGGAGAGGTGGTAGTCATGTCAGCATGGACATGGCAAGTGACTTAATAAGATGACATGTCACCTAACATGTGGCCATATAGAAGGGTGACGTGTGTCATTTGTATATGGAATTTTTGGGTGGAAAAGTGGGTTAGTTCTGGATGACATGTGGCACCAACCAGAGGGTACTACATGGCATGATGGCATCACCATGAAGGTAGCATGACATTAGGAATTTTTTTTCCCTTAGAAAATTAAGAGTATGGTTGTGCGACATGGTCTTATAAGTCGAGGTAATAATCCCCCAAGGGAAAGAGTGTTTGGAACCATGACCTATGACCTTAATCTTATGAATAGAATACAATAAAAGTAAAATCACAAATCACAGCTTCAACATCAAATTTACCAAGGATGGAAACCCATGGTTATTAAATTACCTAGGGTAGTAAAATTCTCTTGTTGGCCTTCTTAAAGCCATTGTGCTATAAAATGTAAACTGTAAATACACATCCAAAGGTGATGAAGTGTGTGTCATTGAGTTTTTTTTGTGTGCATTTGAATGAAATTGAGGATATCTGAGATAGATAACTGAAATCTGTAGGGTTGAATCTATTTTTTAAGTTTTTATGACTGGGTTATATTCACACTATCCTTGAAGGAAAAACTACAAAAGGGATGAAGGCCTAAGATAATGTTTAGCCTATGCTAGCATTTTTGTTAAAGTTTTTCTGCTAAAATGAAGTTTGCATAAGTCTGGTTGATAACTATTCATGTATATAATACTGAGCTTGTTGATGAAATCTACAATGTAATTTTTTGTTGACATAATATGTTGTTTTTTTGTTAGCTACTAAGATGTTATTAATTCCAAATGAATCAGAATAAGGATATTACTGCGGAGATCATAATTGAAAAGAGAAAGAGTCCTATTAATCGAGGGTCATTATTGATAATTGCAGAGATACATGAAGTTGTAGGTGTTGCAGATTAAAGAGCTAAATTGTAGAGATCATAGTTAAGGTTGTGTTGACGGTGCTAGACCCACCAACATTTGGGGGATCTCCCTGATATGAAGTTCCAATTAGACCTCACACCGTTTGGTGTAGGAGTCCCATCCAAAATATGGCTTGGTTGCAGAAGGAGTGGGTTTTACTATGTGCCTTGGCCATTATAACACATAGAGTGGTGTATTTGTGAATTTGGTGAAAAAGTGTGACTCTGGGGAGGGTTAAGTGCAATGCATGAAGGTTCTAAAACATGAGGGAAAAGTGAGTGAGCCCCTTAGAAGACTATAATAGTACACAACTTGAAGGGAACACACAAGCATAAATACATCACAAGCTAGCTTGTAAAATAGTTCACAAGTTAACCATGATGGAAATATACAACATCACACATTCAACAAGATTCATACTAATGAATAGTTCATAAACATAATCGTAAGTGAAATAACATACATTGAAAATACAACAAGAATAGTCCTATTATATTCACAACATATGCATGGAAACGTGCTGATTCTAAGATTTTATTAAAGTGAAAGTTCCAATCATACATATACCATTGACGAACCACTAGCCCTAATAGTGGAACATGAAGCCAACACTTTCTCCTCTAAATGAAGACACTGCGTCTATGCTATGGAGAAGCCAAGGCTCTCAACAAAATCCCAAGCTCTTGATTCTAAGCTAAAAGCCTAGCCAAAAGCTTGGCTCCCAAAAGCCCATTACATGAGTTATGAGGATATATTTATAAAAAAAAGGGCGACTCTTCACTTCCCCTTTGTGACTCTTCAACTTTCCTCATGACTCTTCAACTTCTTTACAAAATTACTCTTCAACTTCTTTACATCATGACTCTTCACATTCCACAATTGACACTTGGACTTTCACTTATAAATTATTTACAAAGAGTATTACAATATACTCATCTACATATAGGAAAAAAAGGGTAGAGCCAGCTAGATAGCCTAATAAGAGAAAACGGTTAAGCTTGAGTTTGGGGAAACTCCAACTCAACAATTTATACTTGATTTTCCTTGATCACATAATAGTGCTAAACCTTGTACTACGCAATGACTCCCCCAAATTGTGCAATGGTATCAGGATCAAAGCAAAATCTAGCCTCCATGGCATCTGGGTACACCAATATGGAACCAGTCTGATTTTCCTTCTTTAGCAGGAGCAACATAGTCTTGATTTGGACAAGGCCACCAATGTACTTCTGCATTTTCTACTTGTTGACTTCAAGATCTTCCCTCGTGGCGATCTGTCTGCATTACACCAAGTACTCTTCAATATCTTGCCTGACTTGATTCCTGCGTTTGGATTCAATGAGTGAGTTAACTGATGGGATCCTGTGTGATTTCACCAAGAAATCCACGCTATTATACAATTGTGCATATGAGGCTTGAATGTTGGCAATGAACGAGGTGAGCTGTTTGTTATTTTGGACGAGGATCCAAACCTTTTCTTTCTCCAACTCTACCTATTCCCTTGTTTCCTTTCCCTATTCAAGTGGTTCCCATTTGTATCTCATTGACCATTCATGTTGGAAATACTGAGAGGGGGGTGAATCAATATTCCTTAGAAATTAGCACTTTTAAATCTTTTCATAGCATTAGTTAATCTTCAATTATTATTAATGTTTCTGCAGTGATAACATTAAATAAAATAACACATCAGGCACAAGAATTTTAGGTGGGAAACCCCCTCTAGGTCAAAAAACACCGAACGATTTTCTAATAAATTCTTTAATCTTCAACCCCAACTGAAATGAAAGAAACAACTCTCTAAAATTCTAGAAAAGCATTCTTCTCGAGCTCCCACTGGAAGGACGCACCAACACTTTGGTTTCTTTAGAAATCAACTGAATGGATGCCCCAACACCCTAGCGAGCCACAAATCCCCCTAGCCTACCACCCTGAAGTGCTCATAGGCCCCAACCTGTAGGCAACTTCATGCACCTTCCTAACACCTCCTTGCCACCCTATAATGACTGAAATAAGACAAGAATGTGGATTCCCAAACCATGGACACCAATTCACAATACAGTAAGATGGACACTGATTTTCATGTACTTGACCAAATACCCGATCACTCTATGACCTGCAACTCAACCATGACATCATCCCAATAGTGACTCCTATACCTCCCAACACCCCCTCTTCGACTTTAGGTAGAATGACTCTTTTACAATCTTTAAAATGATGAATCTTTTACTGATGACTCTTTTCAATGATGACTCTTTTACAATGATGACTCTTTTACAAATGAATCTTTTACAAATGACTCTTTTACAACTTTACAATGATGACTTTTGGCCTTAACACTTCTTCACAATATACAGATGGCTGTCATGTCTTCAAAGGATGTTCCGCTACAATGCTTCCTTTGATTTGATACTCCTTCTCTTGAATTCTTACTTGAAGTTGTACTTGAATCTTCTTCTACCTGCATGCAAAATTTTCCTGACGAAACCAATCCCAAAACAAAGCAAAATACCCTTCAACTTACCTCTGCCTGCAAAACACATGTAAGTGCATAATAATGAATAAATACAAATACAAATTAAAGTGCGTACCTGAAGTGTGCTTGTCACTTTTGTTGTTGACTTGTTGCAGCAGTAGACAAAGATTCCCACTCTTGATATAGGCCTGGAATCTATGCAAGACTATATACAAAACTGACCTAAAGATATATACAATAAAAACTGATGACAAACCCTAGACTTGTGATGGACCAAGTTCTAAGTACAACAATAGAGACTATTCTATCAACTATGACAAGACAAGTAACATGAACTTACAACATCATATAGATTTAGCAGACTTGGTATAGCATCAATAATGTGTAGTATCAAGAATAAGACATTCGAAAAACTAACTGTGACATATAGAGACATAGAGATATAATCGAGACCCTGTATATACTTACGTTGTCCTACAAAAACATATGTCAGAGATGATACTCAAAATTAAAATGTAAACACTAATCATACATACCTTGCTGTAGGACACTTACCCTTGACTGTTGATGTGTGGTCCTTACTGCAGTGATCCTTCAATGCATGCTTTTTCTTGCCTTCAAGGAGCTCGATATTGAACTTATTGTATCTATGTAATTTCGAATCTCCATGGTCTAAAATTTCATCCTGTGATATCCATATGAGTCCTATTTCCAACCCCACATGTCTGATCAATATTGGATTCTTCAAGAAAGAGTTATGCCCAATCTCCCACGATGACCTGATTATAGACTAGTTCAGTAGAACAAACTTGTATGAAGTGCCACATGTCACTGTTGTGACCTTCAGCCTTGAAAATGATACTCAAAAAACTATATTCCATCCTCTTTGTGTGGCTATTTATGAAATTTGAATCCAATGCTCAGAAAGAAAGTTATGACGATTTTCCCAACGTCACCTGTTTGACATGGAATTCGGGAGCCTGCAAAAACCCTAACTTCCTCAGATCATATCTCCAAAAATATATTGAACCAAGATCTGAAATTCGATCATGAGGTTTATTAATATTTCGGCTCAAATGGGGTTTAATTTCAGCTTCTGATGTTTTGCAGGAAAAAAAGTAAAGCGAAAATTCCACGATGACTTGTTTGAATCCACAAAATCCCTACTAGAGGAGGATATGAGGGTCATTATTTATATGAGTGTCTTCAGTTGAGAGGGTCCTCAACAAGTGAACGTTGGAGGGATTTTAGGAGAATATTTTATTATTATTAATTATTGAATATTCAATGACCAAAACCAAATTATGAGTGCCATGCCACAACCCCATAGGGTTTTGGCCCACTAAGTGGGGTTACTAACTTCAAACTTGAATATCTCTCAAACTGTGAAGAATTATTTGGCGTGCCATATATCAACGGAAATATAAGGACGAATAGAATCCATATAGAATATCGTTGACTCAAAATAGAGTAAGTTTTCAAGTCAAAATTCCCTTGCAAGGTCAGGGTAGCCCTTGGTGCTGCTTGGGTTTACATCAATGACAACCTTTGATAAAAAATTCATTCACGACAACAATGGCTACTTGTACAACCTTAAGATTTTTAACATGATCTTTACACTTCTGCTACAAGCCTTGCAAGTGGACAACTGCCTTATGCATTGTAACAAGCTCCTCTTAATGATTCCAAATGGTCTCTCCTAGTGTTGTTAGAAAATTATATATTACAGAGCAATGGTACACAAAATAGTGCGGAAACACAAACACATAAAACACATAAACACAAGAGAGACACAAATATACCTGGTTCACCCAGTTTGAGCTACATCCATGGAGAAACAATCAGTTCTTCCTTTTATATTATCCAACAAAATGAAGAGATACAACCTACAACAGATCCATTGTAATTTCCTCTTCACTCTCACTCGGTCTCCTCTCCCTTTCTTGCTCAGAATACACATATATACACAATTGCAATACAATTCCATCATATATAGCAAGGGGTTTCCTTCTAGGAAAAAAACCCTTAAATTAAACATAACATCTACCATTAGATCATCCACCTAATGAATGACCCAGATTGATTATGAAATTACAATATTTTACAAGGCAATTTTACATCTATTTTTAGCTTGGGCGCGATGACGATTAAATGGGTGGCGTTGTTGCCCTGTTAAGAACTGGGGTCCAATGTGGAAATACCTATGAATAAATAAGATAATCAGGCTCCACACCCAATAAGTGTTGATACTTCACTATGTATCGTTGCCTTCGGTTCTTCCAGATAGACCCGTGCGAGAACTGCATTCTGTACCATTACTTGAAGCTATTCAACCTTTTTCCTAGTAGCCTGCAAGTTCTTTGCAAACTGTTTATTCTTGGCCATTAGATACTCAGTTTTTGAATTTTCTTCACTTGTGAGGGCCAAGTTGGCTGTGGTAATGGCATTAGGATTCCTTCTTGTGTCTGACAGAATCACCCTTTCTTTGATGAATGTAGGAGATGCGAGATCATCTGGAAAATGTTTCTTCTATGCTTGTACAATATTTTTATGAAGCTCATCATAAGTCAAATTGTACGTTTCCATAACTAGGGACTCATCAAGAGGAACAATTTCTTCTCCCTCGCTTCGAGATTTCTCTGTTGGAGGAAGGGGAGACTGAACGATGACCTGATGTGTACTTGGCATCAGGCTGACATCTTGGTTCTACGGCTGCACTTCCACCTACATGTCTTGAATCACAATTAATTCCTCAATCTCTTGAGTGAGCTCCTTGTCCCACACCTATTTTATCTCCTCTTCTAATTTCCGATTATGATTTTTCTCTTTGGCTTGTCTTCTTACAACTTCTTCTCCTTATGTTATTTACCTTTCTTCTTCTTCTCGTTTATGCCTTTATTCTTCTTCCAATCTCCTTAGCTCTTGTTCTTCCCTCTGCTTCTTCTTTGTTTCTTGCATCCTTTGTTTCCTCCTCTTCTCTGCTGTTAAGGCTGCTTTTAGAATGATTGGATATGCTTTCATCTTGCAGCTTCGCTCTCCCCCTGGGCGATATGGAACCTTCCTCTTACCCTTTTCACGCATTGGGTTGTGCCTTTTTGCTATTATTGTTTCTGGAGTGACTTATTTTTGCAAAGTAACATATGATGTTCTAGCGAAGCTAATTGGTTCACGAGACTTGGAGGAATTATAACGATTCTTCCATGCTTCCTCCTTAGATGTACATAATTTCTCGTTTAGCCAATGGAAATGAATCTGTTGGCATTGATGTCAATAGGGTCATGGTGCTGCGTTTTATATGCCTTATGATGTTAATAGTCCTCTTGATGTGTGATGAGTGTTTGGCTTCATGGTCCTATTGGTTCGCATTGATGTCAACATGGATTTGGAGGCTGAGTAGAGATGGCTACAAGGTAGGACATGTTGTCTTGTCATATGTTGATGATGTTGTTATATATGATTGAAGATGCTATTGCTGCAGGTGGTTGGATTGCTGCTACCAATGTTGCATATGCTTCTACATGTGTTGGAAGCATTTGAGTTGTTATTACATCGGTTGAGATGTTGTTGCATGTGTTGGAGTTTCCTCTATAGATGTTGGAGACAATTGGATGATTTGATGCTGCTACCGCAGGTGTTGAAGATGCTGCTATAGGTGTTGGAGGTGATTTGGCTTGGTTTATGTCAGGTGTTTTGGAGATGAGTTGTTTTCAGTTATATTTGCACATTTTCTCTGGTTTCCTTACGCATCTTGCATATTTCATGAGTAGAGTATTACCATGGTACATGTAGTTTTGGTATTAACATTACCATGGTATTGGTATGTGTGTGGAGTAGGTTGGCATGTGATATTACCTTGGTGCAGATAGTCTTGGTATTGACATAAGCATGGTATTTTCCCATGGTATTGTTTTAGAGATTACCATGGTATAGGAGTCTATGGTATTGACATAACCATGGTATTTACATGTTGTATTGACTTGGAGATTACCATGATATAGGGGTTATTGGTATTGGAATAACCATGTTATTTACTTGTGGTATTGACTTGGAGATTACCATGGTATAGGGTTTCGTGGTATTGGCATAACTATGGTATTTACCCATGGTATTGACTTGGATATTATCATAGTACGTGTGTCTGTGGTATTGAAATAACCATGGTATTTACCTATGGTATTGATTTGAATATTACCATGGTACAGGTGTCCTAGGTATTGACATAACCATGGTATTTGTCAGTGGTATTGATTTGGATATAATTGAGGATGGTATATACCCAAAAAAAGGGAAAAGAAAAAAGTATTGAGTTGGTTTTCTTTTTTGGTGATGGTTGAGTGAGTAAAGAAGTGTGTGTGTGAGAGAATAAAATTGTGTGTAGGTTGTGCAAGGAATTTTGCAGAAAATATACAACAATTAGATGAAGTATGTTTCAACCAATATTTTGTGCAACACGAGAGGAGGTGAATTAGAGTTTGATTACAGGTGTATTTGGAGATTTCTTTTTCCTAGTATATTCTCCAACTTATTGTTTGAGTGCAACATTAAGTTGTGAGCAGTTTTATTTGTTGCGCAGAGGATTTTAACTGATGTGTTGATCATATTATTTTATGAAAAACAAGATTTTAAAAATCACATCATCAAAGTTTTGTTGATGTGTTTCAAATCATTCAGTGTGGTTCATCGTCAAGACAAGATGAAGAAGTAGATCTTGGCATAAAGTTAAATAGATGAAGATAATTTTTTTAGCCGTTATAATATAACAATTATATTTGACTAAATAAATATTATTTATTAATAAGTATTATTTTAATATAAGGAAATAATTCTAAAATATAGTTGTGGAATATGAATTAAGGGGAAAATTAATTTATCGAAAGGAAATTTTTTTAATGAAATGAATATCTAAAATAAAATAATATTTAGGTCAAGCCTAAATAAAACAAAACAATAAACAAATTAATAAATATAAATAGTATTTGGGTCAAACTTATATAATCAAAACAATTTAATTCTTAAAAACTTTAAAAAATAAATAAAAATAATAAATGGTCAAACTTAAATAATCAAATCATTAATTCTAAAAACTTAAAAATAAATAAATAATAAATGGTCAACCAAGATAAATAAATAAATAATAATAAATAAATAAATTAAATAAAATAAAAGTAATAAATAATAAATAAATAAATAATGAAGAAAATAAAGTAATTAATCATTTATTAGTAGTACAAAAATACAAATAAATAATAAAAATTAAAAATCAAGAAATTAGGAAGAAAAAAATCAATTAATAATAATTATAATAACTCAAGAGGAAATGACAGAGATCCAACAATTGCTAATTTTTCAGCCATCATCTCTATTCAAATTGCTTGGTGAGATTGTGATGCAGTTTGTGATGTAGTTTTGGCTTTTGATCTTGTGATTTGAAGAGATTGTTGTTGTGGTGTTCATGTTGAGAAGTTCTCGGTTCTAGTGTGAAAATGTATGAAATGAGAACTACATAGAGGAGTGGAGTTGGAGGAATCTAACGAAATCAATAAAAGTGAGCAGGTTTCTCAATTAAATGGTGGTTGGATAGTTCAACATAAATTGGGGGAGGCTCGTTGGTCGTGGTGGCTTCCAACAGATTGGAGTTTGTAAAGTCGATTGATAGATCAGGAGTAACTGGGTGAGGATCGTTGATCGTGGTGGCCTTCAATGGATGGTATTCCATAGATCCACACGAGAAATAATCTCCATTTAATAGTATCCATATCTATATCTCTATGTAAAGAATTATTCAACATAATAGAATTTGAGCAGCGCAAAAACAACAAGTGGTTTTTTCCTTGGGCTTTCCACTAGAAATATCTGCGTCCATTGTGTTGATTGATTTCATGATTTTTGGTTTATGTTTGATGCTCTAATCTCTGATTATGTGTTTCAGTTTATGCATGGTTAAAGAATAATTAATTGGAGAAAAAATTATACGTGCCTTCACTATTGATTCACCCCCCCCTCTCAACAGTAATCTAGTTTCCAATAATGGGTATCAGAGCGGGGCTCTCGGGTGCAACTTGATCACTGGAGAGTGGATCCCTGAGATTTTGGCATAAATTTGCATTTTTTTAAGAATGAGTTCTCCAAGGAAATGAGTTCTTACTACAACAAATTTCAAGGTATGGCAAGAAAGTGTGAAAAATAAATTATTGTTTTGTGGCTCTAACATTTGGAAATTAGTTTGTGAAGGACATGATGGAGATTTTCCTGCATCTATAGTACAGAAGAAAAATTTTCAAGCAAGGTGAATTATTTTTGAAAATATCCATAATGAAGATTTAGAGAAAATTGGAGATTTAAAATCCGCCAAGGAAATTTGGGATAAATTGCATATGCTATATGGAGCCAACAACAACAAGATTGATAAAAATATTGATAAGAGCAAAAAAAGAAGAAGGAAGCTTCACTTGAACCAACTGTGAAAAATGATAATAAATATAAAGGTAGAAACCATAACGATATACTCTTGAGTTATATTTCTGATAGCGGTAATGACACTGATTCCGATTTAGTTAGTGAAAGAGATGATGATCACAATTACATGCTCCTTAAGGCTGAATATGAATCTACCATGATTATTATTGAATAATTTTCCAGTGAAATTGGTAGACTAACAAATGTATGTAAGGAGCATGAGAAAAAATTGCAGGGTTTTGATCAAAGGAAGAAAAATCTCAAGGAAGAAACCACTAGCTTGAGAACACAACTGGGTAAATTGAAAATATTAGAAGAAGTCAATTGCAACAAGAAAAAATATAGGAAGGATTATGTTGAAGCACTTGAAGGTGCGATTGAAAAATTAAGAACGAAGCTTGAGGAAAAGAACAAGCAGTTGGAAAAAGTGAAGAGCACCTTAGCAATGAGGAAATCTGGCAACAATCTTCAAAAGTGTGAGAAAATCATGCATGCATGAAATAATAATAAATAAGAACCAAAGAAGCATGCAACAAAGAATGTGATCAACAACAACAGTAAGAGAGAAGAGAGAAAAAAAATTCACCAGCAGCAGCAAACTAGAAAACCAAAAGGACCTTTTACATCTACAAGACCATTTTCTCCTAAGGTTGAAGGTAGCCGTTTTCAGAGGAGAAGTCAAAAATCCTTTGCCCCTTTGATGGACGAGATCATATGCTTCAATCTCCACATTTTTGGTCATGTGGAAACTAATTGTAGGAGGAGAATTCACACATATATGTGGCAACATGATCAGCTAAGATGGGGATCCAATTTCAGGTATACAAGTTCATTCAATGGATATTTCTTTGCATGTAACTTGTTTGGGCATAAATCCATTGATTGCATATCAAGAATGAGAAGGTGGAGAGAAAATACGAACAACAAAATATTAGATCCTTTGGCTACATATCTAGGTCTTATAGAGTGTTATATGTGCCATAATTTTGGACACATGGCCAATAATTGTAATATGCTTATATCTTTAAGGCCATTTGTTCAAAAGCAACAATCAAGGGAGAAAGTGCAACCAAGGAACACATGGAAGAAGGAGCAACAACTAGGAAGATGTGGCATTGAAATTTGTTCTGATGATGAAGATGACATGTGGTATATAGATAGTGGAAGTTCACAACATATGTCAGGAGATAGGAGAAAATTCCATTTTCTCAATAAAACCAAGAATGGTCGTGTTGTGCTTGAAGGAAGTGAAATAACTAGAGTGTTGGGAAGTGACAAAGAAAATATTTGTGAGAAGAGGACAAATGCATAAGATGTTTGTCTCATTGGAGGTCTAAAGCATAATATCTTGAGTGTGAGCCAAAAGGTTGATGGAGGTAAGGAAGTGATTTTCAAATCCAAAGGTTGCATCATTCAGAAAGAAGGATCAACGAGAGTGATTACAAGATGAGTCAAGACCCCAGATAATGTGTATGTGTTGAAGGGAAGAGTGAAAAGTAATAAGAGACCAAGAGAGTACTCTTCCTCATCAGATATGTAATAGATGAGACCAATTGTTACTGCAATCCATTCTTGCATGTTAGATCTACTTGACTGCAACAATATGCATGAGACTAGCATGGTCTTAGGGGGAGTTCATGAGGTTTGAAGTTTTCTTTTCATTTCATATCTATTTTTATTTCAGTTTGATTTGTTTGGATTATCCACATATATATGTTTCTAATGGTTTTTGGAGGAGTTGAATATTGAGTTATGGTAACCCATGGATGTCTTATGTGCATGGTCAAGGTGTGATGGAGGATCACACATTCAGGGTGAGCATTGTGCTTCCAAATGGATTTGGAGTGTGTTGGCATTGTGTTCATTATAAGGACATCATTGTGCACATGTATTTGACATTGATTTATGAAGGATGATTTTTATTGCTGTTGCTGCACATTGCTCGTTGGTTGAGATAGTATGGTTTCACGAAAATCTTGGCATGCTACTAGTGTTTTCATTGCTAGATCATAGTCATGACATGCCTTATTATAAATTTTCTGCCATGAATATTTGATGATGTTTTAGAGTTGGCTCATCTAGAGTATATGCACCCCATTTCTTATATTTTCATTTCTATATGAATCATGTATGTTGCTAATATGTTTTAGATGGATGAATTGTATGTTGGTATTCCGTGGAGAGAGAGAATGTTGCTTCTCATGATGAGGATATGTATTTGTTGCTTCCATATTGCCATGTTTCTACTATAGATGTTTTTAGTGTTGTACCTATGTGGAGCATGGTGGTTGCTAATGGATTTAATGATCTTGCTGCAGGATTTTCATTATTGGGATGGTTATGGGCAAGGTGTTGAGTGGTCGCGTACTAGCATATGATGTTGTTAGTACATCTATTGTGGATACACATTGAGAGAGTATATCATTGCTCATGAGGGGCCTTGTACTTGATGCATATGCCATGGATTTTATTATTGTTGTTGATGCTATATGAAGCATATTTGGTTGCTCATTTTTTCCATGTACTCATGTGATATATTATTTTGGGGATGTATATAGGAGAGCACCTTTGTGTGAAATTGTAAAAGACATGCACCTTTATTATTCTATCTTGCTGGCACATTGCTCATGGAGAGACCCATGGTGTCTAGTATGTCTTGTCATTAGCTATGTAAGGGTCAATGGAAGTCCAAGTCATGCATTGTTTTGTATATCATTGATGTAGCCCTACTACATTTGGTGCAAGATGTAAACTTGGGTCCATAAAAGTATTGGTTGGTGATATGGGAGTTTATAGAGGATTCATATATCAGTCATAACCATGTATTTACACCATGAAGCATTGTATATGTATCATAATTCATTGTATATCTTGTCCAAAGTCAATTAGAGTCATGGTCCATGAGGAGTAGTCTCTTGCACTTGGAAAGGAGGCTTATTGTAGCAAGAATATGTGTTTCTACAACAAAAAAAGAGTGTGTAATTGAAATTAAATTAAATGCTTAGGGGGAGCATGTTTAGTTTCAAAGATTGCATGGCATTGGCTAGAGGTGTTGGTAGTAGAGTTTCTTGTTTCACATGCTTATTTTTCAGGAGATACTTCTTGGTTTTCATCTGCGTGGTGTTGAGTATGACAGGGGGAACAATTCTCTCATCCAACACATTATTAGAATTATCTTCAGTGTTGGTATGACCTTTTGCCGTTGATGTCAATGGGGGAGATATTTGGAGTGTATGGAGATCAACCTCAGATGTTGGATTGAGGTTGACAACAATGCAAAAGGGGGAGCTTGTTGGCATTGTAGTGTTGGAATTGATGTTAACAAGGTCATGGTGCTACTTGTTATCTACTTTATAATGTTAGTAGTCCTCTTGATGTGTGATGAGTGTTTGAATTTCTGGTCCAGTTGGTTGGCATTGATGTCAACATGGATTTGGAGGCTGAGTAGAGATGGCTGCAAGGTAGGTTATGTTGGCTTGTCATAGGTTGACGATGTTGCTATATATGATTTGAGATGTTGTTGCAGGTGGTTGGATTGCTGCTATAGGTGTTGCATATGCTTCTACATGTGTTGGAAGCATTTGAGTTGCTATTACATGTGTTGAGGTGTTGTTGCATGTGTTGGAGGTGCCTCTACAAATGTTGGAGGTAGTTGGATGACTTGATGCTGCTATTGCAGGTGTTGGAGTTGCTGCTGTAGGTGTTGGAGGTGATTTTTCTTGGTTTATGTTGGCTTGGTTTTGTCAAATGTTTTGGCACTGAGTTGTTTTCAATTCTAATTGAGTTTTTCCCTTGTTTCTTTGCACATCTTGCATATTTCATGAGTAGAGTATTACCATGGTACATGTATTATTGGTATTAGCATTACCATGGTATTGGTATGTGTGTGGAGTAGGTTGGAATGTGATATTACCTTGGTGTATATAATCTTGGTATTGACATAACCATGGTATTTTCCTATGGTATTGTTCTGGAGATTACCATGGTATAGAAGTCCATGGTATTTTCATAACCATGATATTTACCTGTGGTATTGACTTGGAGATTACCATGGTGTAGGGGTCTGTGGGATTGGCATAACCATGACATTTACCTGTGGTATTGACTTGGATATTATCGTGATACATGGGTCCATGGTACTGGAATAACCATGGTATTCACCTATGGTATTGACTTGGACATTACCATGCTACAGGTGTCTATGGTATTGGCATAACCATGGTATTTACCTCTGGTATTTATTTGAAGATTACCGTAGGGTGCAAGTGTCCTAGTTATTGACATAACCATGGTATTTGTCTGTGGTATTGGTTTGGAGATAATTGAGGATAATTTGACTTATGAATAAATTAATTGTAGATTCAATACTACTCATGTAATGTTCTAAAACATAAGACTCAAATATACTCTACTCATTTGTGGAAAGCAATTCATCATTGAGAAGCTATATCAAAAAAATGCATCAAAATTTAACACACATACACAAGGATATATCTAGGGGAAAGAAACTGCTCAAAATCCGTTCTTATATGTATTGCATTAATAAAAATAATAGAGAAGAAATACAATGCTTTCTCAAGACTGAGAAATGTTTGCACAAGCATAATCTATCTCACTGCCTCACATACTAACTCTGGCCAACACTTAACCAATTTTCCTGCCTGCCAATCTCCTATTTCCTTGGGACCCTATTATTTATGGAAATTCCTCATCCATAACCGCACAATCCCTATAGGCCCTTATCTGACTTCATGCACCACTTGTATAACTTGGATAATTATAAAACTGATAGTAAAATTCTATTTAACTCCAATCTCAACTAGGTAACTCAAATTTCATGTATGCATGAGTTAATTATTAGCTGATTAATCAGTTAACTAGTTGAACACTGGAGCTACACCCCATTGCTAGACCTCCTACTAGTTCCTCCAACAGTTAGAACTAGTTTAATTGACTTTAATTGAATTGAAATGAATTAAATTGTTACAACTAAAATTAAACCCAACCTATGCTCCTAAAATTTAGGAATCACTTTACACAACAAAAATTAATCCCACAACTCAAATTAACTAAGCTAACTGAGTGATAACAACTTAGTTAACTCATTCTAGTTATCTTGTGATGTGGAATTTCGATTTTCTCCATATTTAATTCAAAGGAAAATTAAATATAGATTTTCTTGCTACCATTTTTTAACACTCCCTCTCAGCAAGAAATGGATTATCATATACCCCAATCCTACCTCTACGGAACTCAAATTTTCCTCTTGACAAAGCCTTTGTCAAAATATATGCATCATGTTCCTCTGTAGGAATGTATTCTAGCAACATTATCTGCCTCTACACAATATCGTAGATGGTGATACCAGATGTCAATATGCTTGGATTGATCATGAAATACTAGATTTTCAGAGAGTTTGATACAACTCTGGTTGTCACAGTAAATCACAGTGGGATCCATCACCTGACCAAATAACCCAACAAGAATCTTCCTCATCCATATAGCTTCACAAGATGCTTGACTAGCATTCGTGTACTCTGCTTTTGTTGAACTGAGTGCATATGATCTCTGCTTCTTGTTGAACCAAGAAACTGATGCTCAATTAATACTAAATAATCCTCCTGAAGTTCTCTTCCGATCTTATGGACTACTCATCCAATCTACATCTGTGAAGCCTTGAATATTCACTCCCTCTATCCGTCTGTACCAAATACCATATTGAATAGTTCCTATGAGGTATCTCAACACATGTTTGACCACCTTCCAATACAGTATGGTTAGATTAACCATTTCTTGAATAAGATGGTTAACTGCATAACACGTCTGGTCGTGTGTTCACTAAATACATGAGTGGACCTGTTAGCCTCTTGCTGCATAAGGTTACTCATATTTCATGATTGACATTTTTACAGACCAAATATGTCATACTTTGCATGCTGCAATGCTCCATATTTGCTTAACAGTCTCCAAGCGAAGAAGGCTACTCAGAGTTCATCTAACTGCTTTCCAAATTTTGAGAAGTTATTCTAGTATTGTACAATTTTCAGTTAAAGGGAGGTCCAAACAGCTTAATCTTTGTCTCCCTAGGTTTCAATTTCCTGTTTTAGAATATAGAGAATGAAAATCTGTCCAAACAGCGTAATCTTGGCAGGTTCTTAGATAGGTAGAGAATCAA
>APFE031325671.1:2494-24942 GCA_000404065.3 Pinus taeda | reverse complement strand
GGCCCTCGGATGAAATAAGGGTAGTTTGTAGATAGGAAAGCATAAAAAAAGAAAAATTGGAATGATGGGTTTGCAAGTCTAAGTGCACCCAAACCAAAAGAAGAAAAAATGTTAGGTAAATAGGCTGGGTAGGTAGTTTTGAGGTTGCAGAATCTTGATTGCTGATCAGTTCCAGGTTTTCAGGTTTCATCTTTACTTAGGAAACAATCACCAGGCAGTTCTATGTGAGAAGCTCAAAACAGGCATAACTAACTTCCTTTCTCCATCTCCCCCTAATCATCAACTAATTTCCCCAAAAAGAGGTCAAGATCTACTTGATACCTCTTAAGTTTCATCATTTTCATGTCATTAGCTTGGGTGAAGATCTGCTTTACTCAAAGATATTCCATACTCTCTCTATAAGGTTCTATCCCCTCGTTGCAGCCTAAGATCTCCCAAACTTAGCGCTTTCTTACCGTATCCATATTGACTACTGACATTATTATTTAACTCCCTATATTTTCCCACCCCCCTACTAAAACTATGTAAATCATCCCCTATGTAAATATCCCTCCCCCTGGTTGAAAAATAGCCATAAGTACCCCCGAGAATTGTTCAGTTTATCTGAAACTTAGGAAGAGCCCTCATGTTGCCCCTTCAAACCATCTTCTAAATGCAATATACTCCTTCCAAAGTATAAAATCCCTTTTTAGGTTATCAGACCCCTTCCGAGGCCTCAAATGCTTTCCTAACGCAGGTACTCACTCCTTCCGACCGCAATAGACCCTTGCCGATTTCCTTAACACTCTGTAGATCCTAGTAAGCCATCTCGCGTCGCCATATCGCAATATTCTCACCACATAGTTATGCCCCATCGTTTGTTACCCGATGCGGTATCGCGATATCAGCGATTGGAAGTCGCAAGCATCGCATGTCCAAAGTAAATACCTTCTCATTCCCCGTCGATGCGATATTACGATCACATCGGAAAATTTCATCGCATCGCATTGCATTAAAATATGAGCACCCTGCCACATCACATCTGTACCAGGGACCCACTGTGACATCAGCAGGCTGACGTCATCTGCCGTACTACTGACGTCAGCAACCGAAAAACCGAAAATTCACGCAGGAAGAAAAATCGTGGTTCTGAGCTCCGGAACAAGAAACGGAGGCATTTTTCGATGCGCGATTAGCACAACACGCTAATCGCGCATCGCTATGGGAAATAGGCCGTTTTGGGGAATCTTTTGATTCCTTGGCCCGTTTTGCGCTGAGAAAGCCCGAAATTGCCCAATTTTGCCAAATTAATCCAATTTAAAGACAGGAAAGGACCAGAGAGAGAGATTAAAGAGTATCAGATCAAATCAATAGGGAAAAAGCACGTCAAAGAGTATCAGCAAGCGGTAGAGACCATCAATGTAGCGGCAAAGAGTGTGAGTGAAGATCTTAACAACGGCCCAAAGCAGGAGAAAATTTAATACCTTCCAGCAAAGTCAAAGAAAGAGGGTGAGGCCACTCAAAAACTCTCAAATCATGGTTATTGCACATTTAACTCACACCAAAACAGAACTACAGATCCCAAAGCACAGTTATTCCAGCAGTACTCCATCAAGCCTCCAAGGGCCACATTGCACTCTTTTTGATTCAGCTGCCTCTAGCGCAGCCCAAAGGACTTAACTACATTTAATTCCAGCGACAATTAGGTTTTTAGAAAAAGCTTTTCCAGCAGACCTGTTTAGGTCAATTGTAATAAATGACTTCTGATATTTTGCTTATATATACCACCCTCAAAGATGGAGTAGGGGTTGGTTGGTGAGTCGAGGAAGTTGCTTAATCTTTGGTATCTCGACATTTTCTTCAAGCAGAGACCCGCACTGTAACTGTCATACTTTCTATAATCAAAGAATGTTGAAAGCATGGATTCTAAAACTGTTTGATGTGTTTAATTGGCCGCGGAGTGATTATGGAATTCCTGTGCTTCTACATGATTCAATAAGTGTTTCTCAACTCTGTTAATTTTTCATGTTTTGTTTTACCACCGTTCCACCATCTAAATTGGAGAAAAAAAGAATAGCTTAGGATTTGTTTAATTACACCTTAAGCTCAATTTATGCAATTTTTCATGTTTTCATCAGAAATAGTTATGAACATGGATAATTAAATGATCTTGTTTACACTGTTTCTTTCACATATGAATGAGAGTTTAGGAATTCTTAGCTGCTCCTAGATAACCATTCATTCACTTCTCCTCTCTTTCAGTTTGATGAAAGATTCTCTTTTGCCTTTCATTTCTGATCGTCATTCCATCCTTTCAGTAAATTGATAACTGTATCATGTGTGGCTATCCCGCTCCTTAATCCTCTTGTGACCAAGAAAAAGCAACAGCAAGCCTTAATCCATGACTCCATGCCAAATGGTTTGAAGCTTACCACATCTTACCTTGCCTCTTTGCTTGAAATTTCTACCTTCCATCCAAACACAAACAAAAACCCCTGAGCCAAAAGCTAGCCTAAAATCATCAACAAAGTTGAATCATTAAGGGAGAGCCCTCTATGATTGGATGTGGGCTAGAACCTACAATCCAAAGATTGGTTTGTGGTTACCTTGGCCGTATCCCTACAGGAGCCTAAGGACAACCTGAGTGATAAAAGACGGGAATACAGGGGCATCAGGAATGCACAAAGTATAGTGAATATGTACTTCTTATAAAAAAATTGATATGATAAAGATGGAGGTATTGGGGGGGGGACCAAATATCAGGTTATTGGGTATCAAAATATTGAGCGACCAGGATATCGAGACATCAGTAGATTGGAATATCAGAATATCAGATTATCAAGATATTGAGAGTTTTTTAGAATAACACACTTTATAAGTTATGATATTTGCAAAGGCCGATAAGCCAAGTGGATGTTGTGGGGTCAACAAATATTAATTTTTTTTTCTTTAAATTTAAAAAGAACCATGCAACTCAACTTTTCCTTTTAGAAAAAGCCCCTTTAATATTATATTAACTATCAAAAATATTTGATTAGAGAATGATTTTATCGTAAATTTATTACGAGGAGAGTTACGATATTATAATGATCTGATATGAAATATGTTAATGCATTAAAGGCCTATTATGGTTTTAATCAAAAGAAGAGAAACAAAAGAATACCTAAATTCTGATGAAACACTAAATAGTTCCCTAGACATGTTGCATATTAGAAAGGGTTGCCTTCTTGCTTATCTCAAGTATCAAAAATCAAGTGAATGAAGACTTGCAAAAGAAACCAAGAAAAAAAAAATAAACTATGAAAAAGAGAAGACTAAAAATAGATAAATATGAACATGTTAATGCATACCTGGAAGAATTTTTTATTGTAATTTTACTTCATGAATCTTCAATTTCTCCCATGAATTTCTCAAAAATTTCATATGTTCAAAATCATATACTTATTTAGTAAAAAATGCTAAGTAATTTGTTATCACTTAAGAAGAAATCTAAATTATTCACATCAGTTTGATTGTGAGGGTTAGGTGTTAGTCCGAGTTTAGTCTTTCCATGTTTACTTTAGTATCTAAGTCTTAGTGTCTTAGGAGTCTTGGTAGGATGGTTAAATAAAATTCAATAGTCCGTTCTCATTCACCATTGGTCCCATAACTTACATAGACTCTATATATCAAGCTTGTTATAAAGGTTCTTATGTGTTACGAAATGCTTTAGGTGTTTTCGTAGCGCAACACAGTTTAGGTGTTTTTGTAGCACATGTCACAGATTTTACATAGGCTGCACTACGAAATTGGAGATTCATGCAATCCGTAGAAAATATTTCTTAGTTGTCATATCTTTCAAATTCAGTTATGGTTGCATCATCCACTGTCAGCTTATACACTTCGCCTATCATGTCCAACCACTTATCTTCATCATTAGAGTCATTAGGTACCTTGGTATGCTCCGATTGCAAGTTTCAAGAAGAGCCAAGATTCACAGTCATAATTATGATTGTATTCATTGCATGAGAGACAAATCAGCAAATGTTAAATTTGAATTCCTTAAAAGTCAAGCGAGGCAGTATTCAAGCGAGGAAAGTATCAAAGGTTGAGACAGTGCCAGTCTATCAGGTTTTCATTATGCTGAAGTCTCATGGAAGGATCTATAGAAAGAAAATAGCACAGGTCAGGGAGATGTTTGAGGAACGAACCTAAAGGTTTAGACATTATCTTCAAGAACAAAGAAGTTGAGCATGCATTCAAGCAGGTTGGATGTTGGAATTTTTGCGAGAAACTCCAGGGAGGTCAGGCACAAATCACAAAGGAATTTGCCTTGAATTTCACAGGATTGAATTCAAAAGTTGGGGTACTTGAACTGAAAATCTCACTAGAGGTAATATAAGTAGTTACTGAGATCCCAAGAGGACAAGAAAAATGGGTTAAAAATTTAATATTTGATATGATCCCCTGTAAAGAATTTCTGAAGCCAGAGTTCATTGACTTAGATTTAAACAAGTTTGTGGCTAGAAATTATGTCAAGTACTCATATGCCAATTTGTTTACTTGCATACAAAGGTACCCTACCTGTGAATGGAGATATAATAAGGTGTATTCATATCATTTCAAGCTTCTGCTGCATTTCACAGGAAAAATATCTCTTCGTTTACCTTTCTACTTATTTCGTACCCTAAGCAAAATGTGTGAAAAGGTGCAGCTAAGGAAAGAAGCCTGTGAGACCTCACTATTTCACCATGGCTTAGTTAAGTTAATGATTCTACATGAACTCCATAGAGTAGGTAGGGATTGGCCCACATTCATGTTTATGTCTTGTTTTAAAAATGAAACTGGTCTCAGCCCCCGAGCTGTGAAAGCTTCTCCACCGACAACTGTTCATCGTACAGAAACAAGATCCAAGAGATTCAAAAAATTGAAAGTTAGGAAACATGTAAGGGAGCCCGCTAGATCAATGGTTATCCAATACACACCCTAGCAGTTCCTAAAAGAGAACACTCAGATCAAAGAAGGTAGATGTGAATCATCTACAGGAGAAGTGGTACAGAGAAGAAGGACCAGGAGTCAATTAGCAAAGGAAAAAGGCAAAGAGGTGGTTGCTGAGGAAAGCCTTGTTTCAAAGGGAAGCTTGAATGACTTACTGCAAGCCATTGATATTGAAGAATCTCCCTTGGTTCAAGAAGATTTCATAGAATCAAGTAAAGACAAGACTAAAGGAATCAAAGCTTCGAAAAAGCTCAAGTTTGATGATTAGGTTGCTCAATTTGACTTTAAACCAAGAAGACCCATGACGAAGAATTTAAATAGATACAAGAGAAATTGTCAGAAGCAGGTGAGATAGAGGAGATTGTAAAAAACATCATCACAACTTCATATAGAAGATAGAGGGAAGGCAATTACCCCGCAAGAGGAATATAGTGTTGAAGAATTGAAAAATAAGTTGAGGTTAGAAAATCTTGAAATTGCTAGATTGAAGAAAGCCTCTAGGAAGCATGCAATCAAGGAAGCTAATTTTTACAAAATGCAAGCCCTGTGGGAATGCAAAACAATACAAATACCCGAGGTGGTCAACTGTAATACACAATATTATACCTGGAGAGTCCCTGCATTAAGGGAAGCAGCATTCATCAGAAAAGTTAATATGAAACTAAGAGTTGGGATCAAAGTTATGAAAAGGCAAATTGAAGATTTGAGGATCCAGCTAAGCCAGCAAGAAATGTTTCCTTAGCAGGTAAGAATGAGTCCCAAAATTTTGATGGTTTATCTCATTCATTTTTGAATAGATTCAGAGGAGCTGCAAAGGATATCTCAGTATGAAGAGGTGAAAGACAGTAAAATTTTGGTTCAATGCTATGTTTTTGTCATTACACAGCAGTTTCGTAGCATGCTACTAAACCATTGAAGATGATGCCTAATGCACAACAGTTTCGTAGCCCGCTACGAAACAAAAGTAGTTGCATAATTAAACTCTGCCAACCAATTTTTAACGAACAAGGGGATTTTTTTTTTGGAAAGGGAGTTTCAGAAAGGGATCATTCACAAAGTGCAAGCAACTAGCCACGACAAAACAAGTGGAAGGAAGTTATATGAACTTTAAACATTTTTTTATACAAATGATCACCGCTAGTATTGTAAATGACTTTTCAATCAGCTTTGAAAAGGTTTTTTCATCACACATGAATATGGGAAAGGCTTATAGCACATAAAGAACTTGGAACTCCAATAGATTGTTGGGTAATTAAAGAAGATCAACATGGTTAACTGGTTATGAATATCTTTCAGGAAACCAAAGGCAGAAGAACGGGGGCAGTTTCCTACTTCTCAGCACTAGTAAAGGGATAAGACATTAAGGACCAGTAAGGAGCTTCAAATATCCACCATAGCTAAATTTAAGGAGACCACTTGTTAGAGAACGATATTTGATTGTAATTAATGGTATTACCAGCATGATATGGAGTTAGACTCCTAATTTTCTTATGTTTCTAAAATGTATAGTTAGCAGTTTGTTGCATTTAATAATTAGTTAAAGTTTGAATAGGTGTCACAGCAAGCAGAATTCAAGTTCCCCTCATGCTGGAGGAGGAATCTCATAGCTATATATATATATATATATCAGAAGAGTTGATGTACAAGGGGTTGGAAAATTATTGAGAAAAGCTCTCATATTTGGCTTTATGTACAGACTCTGTTTTCTAGTAATATAGTATTGGCCTTGCTTATCATGAATCATAAAGAATTCGATGTTCTAAATGTATTTTGTTTTCTTCTTTCTATTATCTACAGTGTTATGAATGTGTGATCACATAGAATTCACTTACAGTGCTCTAATTTCATGCGTGCATTTGTAAACTGTGTTGGTCCCCTATGTGTTTGATATGTTCTACCTATGCTGGATTCTGAATGCCCTGACTTCTATGCAAAGCTAACTCTACTGTCAATAATGAAGCATATCTAACTCCATAAGCCCAATGGATACTTTCTAATTGTGTTTCAACCACTCATATTTTACATTTGTTTCACAAGAGTTAGCCATCTTACTTATAATAAAAAATCATTAATCCTTTGAGAGAGCCCTCTCAGGTTGGGGAGGCTAAGCCTCAGCCTAAAGTTGGTTTGAAATAGTTACTTGAAGTCTACCTGATCATAGCAGCCTATCAGGGTCTCATTTTGAGATAACATAATGAACTTTCAAATTACATCCATTTCAAATTTACAATAGAGAACAAGAGGTGAAAATGAGCCTTCAGAAATACTTGTGAATCAAAAATTGCCAAGCCATAACAATTCCTTAGAAATTCTTCAGATATGATTTCAGCACAAAATTAATTTTCTTTTTAACAATGAAGTTTTGTGAAAGAAAGACAATTAAGTGGTTCACAAGTGTGAATGATCTGACCATATAAGAACTCTAATATGTTCTAAGCCACTTTCCAAAGCATGAAAGGGGATGCCAAGATCTAAATGTAAACAAAAAATGAGTCTAGATCTAAAATAACCTGTCCCTAATTCTAACTGAATGAAATGAAACATGATTAAGTATATTCGTACTTCCAACGTAACCATTCTCTCATTCTAAATCCTACATGTATTTACAGATCCATCAACAGGAGTAAAACTATAAATAATTATGAAAAGAAAATTTCAACCTACTATGTACAATTAACAAATTTAGTGAAATCTGGTTTAAGCATAAGAGAAAAAGAGGAAATTGACAACATATCTATGAATCTAATGAACTAGATAGCTAATTAAAAAAGAATTTCATTTTCACATTAAACATAGTACTTAATATGAAAGACATTTTACGAAAATCACTCATTAAAAAAATGAAATTTGCATTAAAAATAATGGTACTTAAAATACAAATTGATTTTAAATTGGTCTCCTGCTTTGTTCCTTGTATTGTTCTCCAACAATCTTTGCCAGAACATAAACTCTTGTTTCTAAAATAAAAAGTCTCAATAGAATAGACTTTTCCTCTCATACATAGTTCAAAATGGAAAAAAAATCCCAATAATTCCGAGATTTGAGATTGATCCTCTCTACCTATAGCTTGAAACCCCTATTATAATAGTTCTTTTAGATTTACAAAATTGTAGAAGAGAGAAGCCCTTATTACATTCTACAAACCACTCATTATAATTACAAAATGAATTCTAAAATAAGATAGTTGTTTAGAACATTCTGCTCAAACCATTTTCATTAGTCCAAATTCCTATTGTTCTATTGCTGGAGAAATCCCATTGATTGAAATATGTTCCTCCTCATCTCTTCAATTGTTTTGTTGTCAAAACCAATCAAAATCCAATTAAAATGCAAATTAAAATAAAAAGGTCAAGTATGGAAAATAAAATATCTTCAATTAAAGCTCAATTAAATAAATAAATAAAATGAAATTTTATCATTCCATTTATCCTTGTAAATATCTAATTGGTGAAGGATAATATAGTCGAATGGATTTGTGTTCAACAGAGGTTAAGAGAAAATCAAAATGTAGAAAATTAAACTCAGAAAATCAGTTTTGTTGAAAAATTCAAAGCTTCATCTTATGCTCATTAAATGACGCAACCTAGTCATCCAACTACTTTAGAAATATTCTCCATGATTTTATCTATCCAATGAGCCATTCTGATCGTCATTTTTCCAATTAAAACTCAACCTATGAGCTTCCAAAATTGAAGTGTGAAGATTGCCGGAATTTTGGAAAAATGAGGATTATGAAATTTTAATTAAAATGTAATCTAAATTTAATCACAATTATTTATTAGTTCGGACTAATTTATTCGTAATTACAATATTAAATCATAATATTGAAATAATATATACAATTAAAAATAAATAAAATTATAATTAAAATGGATAAAAATTAATTAAAAGTAAATTAATATATAAAAAATAATAAATTATATAAAACATAATATTATAATTATAATTATATACAATAAGAAATGGCATTGTGGTAGCCATGAGCTAAACTTAACCATGACCTAAACTCTCACGACATCTACAAAGTTGCAAACTACGAGGCCAGAAACAAGGTCATAATGATAGAGGAGGAAGGGTGGGGAGAGATCCCCTCCTATCGAGACGGGGAAGAAGGGGATGCCAGAGCGCAAGCAACCTGAAGCTAATAGGAGATAAAAACAAAATGTGAGGACCTGTCCTCAGGGTTCAATGGAAAGCAAGTTGCAGAGGAAAATGTCTATCATGTGCCACAAAGAAACCCAGATTCATCATCCTAATGAAGAAATTGGAGTGATACATAAGTTACATGAAAGGCGATGTGCTATTATGTAAGTTCATGAGAGTCTGGCTGACGGAGAGGAACCTCACTAAATTGATACAATAAAAATGGTAACCCAAAGTTCATATCGAGCTCAAGCTAGAAGTTAGAGGCTTCTTCACAATAATATTCTCAAACCTGCAAGACAAAGAAAAAGTATTTGAAAGTAGTCCTTACTTTCATTATAATGTTGGTTTGTTTGTGTGGTATTGTGAAGAATGTTACGACCAGACAAGGAAAAATTTTTGGCAGCCCTAGTTTGGGTTAGCTTATTCAGTCTCCCATTGGATTTCTGGGACCCATAAATACTAGAGGGCATTGGAAATACAATATAAATATTTGTCAAAATAGCAGAAATGACAAAAAGAGACAGATACACTTCATATGCGAGAATATGTGTATACATGAACATAACTGAACATATAATTGAGTCAATGGAACTAGAATATCTTGAACAAGTGTGGCAACAAACCCTAGACTATGAACACATCCCATTTCAATGCCGTAGATGTCATGAGTATGGCCACCTATTTAAGGATTGTCCATTGAACTTATCAGAGGGAGAGAACATGCAAAAGAACAGAGGAAACCTCAAGAAGATAAGGAATCCTTTCAAGAAGTTAAAAACAAGAGGAAACAAGCAAAAGAAACTCCCGGCATAGGGAAAAAAGAATATCAAACTCAGCCGAGAAGAATGAACAACTTTGAAGCACTACAGGGAGAAGAAGACGAATAAAGTGAGCTCCAAACTATGGATTATAAGAAAAAAAGAAAGTAGAGTAGTTTGAGTCAAGGCAAACCAAACCCCAAGAGGAGAGCTCAAAGAGAGCCTCTAGATAAAGAGGATAAGGAGGACATGGAGAGGATAGAAAACACCACAATGGAAATTGACCCAAGCAAGGGAGAGGAACTAAGTATGGAATAGGAGGTGTTCAAGAAACTACTAAATAAATGGAGACACTTATACCAGTAGACATTCCAACAATATCAAGCTAAGAAAGGATAGGGATAGGTGGGGATGGCACAAAAACTGGGGATGCATCAGGAAAACCCCCAAGAATACTCAAATAAAATGAAAGGAGGAAAGAAACGAGGCCAGAGAAACCTATAGTAATCCATACTGATTATGGGAGAAATGTCAGTGAATATAGGTAGGGTGGTACCACTATTAGTGGTATATCAACAAATAAAGAAAGTGACTTCATGATAATTACATCCTAGAACATAAGAGGCCTCAATAGCAGAGTTAAATAGAGACACTTAACTAAGAGAATATGAAAATAAAAACCCCAATTCATGTTTCTACAAGAAATAAATATTATAGGAGGGAAAATTGAAAAAATATAAAGAAAAATAAAATCAAGGTATGAATGCATGACTATAGATGCGAGAGATAGTGCAGGCGGAATTGAAATACTATGGAGCCCAACAGAGATCACAGTGGATTACTGGATAGGCATGAAGAGAATCCTCACAGGGTAGTTTCTCTTGATAGGAAATAAAGAATGGTTCATAGTCTCTGTAGTATATGAACCTCACATAATAGTGGAAAAGGAAAATTTCCTGTAGAAAATAAAGACGTTGAGCCAACTACATAAAGAAAATCTTTGGTTATTAGAAGGAAACTTTAACTTGATAAAAAAAATAGAGGAGAAAAAAGGGGGACAATGAAGCAAAGAGCCAAAAATGAAGAAATTCAGAGATATACAAGAAGAAATACATCTGGTGGATATCCCAATAAAAAATGAAAAATATACATGGAATAATAAAATGGGAGGAAACAGATAAATAGCTTCTCGTCTAGACAGATTCTTGGTTACAAAAAACTTCATTAGAAAAGGTGTATACTATGAGGCTACCATTCTACCATTTCTAGGGTCAGACCACTAGCCTATTAAACTATAAGTAGAAATGAAACAAGGAAATGAAAATAGACCGTTTAGGTTCGAGGCCTTTTGGCTAAGAGAACCAATCCTCATAGAAAAATGGAGTGGTGGAATGGGAGTGAGAAAGAAGGGAGAAATCTGATGCACATCTTTCAAATTAGACTTAAAGAACTAAAAGGAAAAATAAAGAAATGGAACAAGGATGAATTCGGCAACATACATTAGGAACATGAGTTGATCCAAGCCAAGATGAATGAAGTACAACAACAAATTATCAATGAAGGCAGAATTGAGTTGCTAGTGGAGGGGGAAGCACAACTGATTAATAAAATGGAGGAAAGGATACAATAAGAAGAAATATTGAGGAATAATAAATCCATAATTTAATGGCTAAAGGAAGGAGAACAAAATACAAGGTTTTTTCATAAAGCAATGATCCGTCATAGGCAAGAGAATAGGATATTTTCCCAAGTAGACTGGCAAGGAAATCGACTTACTCAAAATGAAGACATGGAGAATTTGTCAGTGTAGGACTTCAAAAGGCTACTGACAGAACCTAATATAAGAAAGGAGGAGAATATAAACAAAATAATACAACACATTTCCAATCTAGTGAGTAGAGACTAAAACACGACCCTGTTAAGAGAAATATAAAAAACAAAGGTAGAAGAAGTCATCAGAAATATGGCAAGAAACAAAGCACCAGGGCTAGATGGATACATAGCATATTTCTTCTAGGTGACATGGCCATTTAGGGGCAAAGGTATAATGAAATTAGTTTAGGAGTCCAGACACACAAAAGAGAATTCATGTGGCCTTGAATTCCACATTTCTGGCCCTGATTCCAAAGACAGATCATTCGGAAGAACCGAAAGGGTTCAGACCAATAGCACTTTGTAATGTCATATACAAAATCATGGCTACAATTATGGTAAATCACTTAAAATCTATATTACCTGGATTAATATCTCAGGAAAAGACAGGGTTCGTTAAATAAAGACAAATAAAATATGGCATAGTTGTGTCACAAAAGGAAATTCATTCATTGGAGATAAGAAAAAGAAAAGGAATGCTCGTTAAAGTATACTTGTCAAAATCCTATAATCAACTGAATTGGAATTATCTACAAGGAATATTGAAGGAATTCATCTTTTATGCAAGAAGGATAAGTTGGATAAGGTCGATGTTATCAACTATAGTCTTGTTAATTCTACTCAACGAATCACCATAGAGGCGTTCAACGGAACTGAGGGCTCAGACAAGGTGACCCACTTTCTCCATTTTTATTCATCCTCCCAGTAGAAGGACTCGGATGGTATATACAAGAGAAAATTCAAAGAAATTAGTACACTAGCCTTAGACAATGGGGGAATGATATTCCATTAATATACTAGAAATTCATAGATGACATAATGATTTATGGGCAGGCATTGGTTAAGGAAGCTAGAACAATTATGGAAATTCTTACGAAATTCACTAGTGTTTCAAGGATGAAAATAGACAAAGAAAAGTCTGATATATTTTTCTTCAACCCAACAACACCTTCACAAGCTTTCTTAGCAACAGTAATGGGATTCCAAATAGGAAATTTTCCCTCGAAATACCTAAGAGTCCGGCTAAATGATCAAAACAACAAAGTGGCAAACTAGAAACCACTGTTGGGAAAAATCCAAAGAATAATGTAGAACTAGACATTCAGATCACTGAATATGCCAAGTCGCGTAATATTACTAAGAGCAGTGCTACAATCTATCTGGATTTACCAACTAACTAGTCAAGTGATGCCAAAAATAGAATGCAAAAAGATGATTGACATCTTCAAAAAGTTCTTGTGGCAAGGGCCTAGAACGGAAAAAAAATTAGGCTCTTATATCATAGAACTGGCTAAACAAACCCCTAAAAGAAGGAGGAATAGAAATTCGAGATCCATAAATTCTAAACGAGGTCATGGGGGGAAAGTTATGGTGGAGATGGATCCAAGGAGGTGTAGGCCTATGGAAACAATTATGGGAGAGGAAGTATGCCATGCCAAGATGAACATAAGGGAATTTGAAACTCCAAGACAACAAGAAAGGATCAACAATATCGAACCTACTGTTAGACAATAGAAATTTTATCATAAACCATAGTTTTTGGGAAATTAGAGGAAGAGACAAAGCCAAATTCTAGGAAGAAGTGTGAAATAGAGAAAAAAACTAATGAGTAAGCATGAGCTAGAAGAATTCTACCAATATACCGATATCAATGGAGAACAAATAGTTAAAAAATTATGGAGCATAGATCATAGAGAATACTAGAGAAAGTGGAAATGAAAACAGGACTGATCAGAAGCTTCAGAAACACCCAAGTGGAATTTATATGAGAATGAGAGGGCAACTGGTAAAATTGCAAAAGAAGATGGGCCAAACATACTCAGATGGGGATACATGATCAAAGGGATGTTCACAATTAAGGAGGGTTATCAACTACAAGCAGAACATCTTAAGCAACGAGAGACACATACCTAGGAGAGTATATGGCACCAAAAGACATGGTCGAAAGTCACCTTGTTCATGTGGATCCTCTCCCATGGGCACGGACTTACATGGGATCAATTACAAAAAAAAGGACTACAAGGATCCTCGATATGTGACTTATGTAAAGAACAAGCAGAAAAAATGGAGCACATGACCAATAGGTGCAGATACAGTGATAAACTGTGGAAAAACCATAATCAACTCTTCAGAGTAAGTGATAGGAATCCAAACAACATGAAAACAACAATAGATAATTGGTAGAAAAAGCCTTACCAAAATACAATCTTGAATCGAGCGTGGAGATTATCATTAAGGTTTGTCATGTGGGAAATATGGAAAGAAAGGAATAATCTGATCTTCAATGAAGAAAGAAGAACTGAAGAAGAAAGATGGAAACAGATAATCTAGAACATAAGAAAGACAATATTGGTAGAGAAATGGCATGAGTAGGATTGAAAAATCAATCCATAGGAGGAAAGAATAATGAAAGGTCTGAACTTGGAACCTGATATTCTAAATGCCTCCTTGTGGAAGCATCATATCCCTAACGAAGATTCTACAAATTGTTATAAATGGCCTTAGAAAGCATTCTTCAATCTTGATTTCAATGGAGCTAAAAAGGGAACCCTCGAGCAACGGGGACAGGAGGATTATTCAGAGATGATAAAGGGAAAACGCTCAGATTATATGCTATGGATTGCAACAATGTGAGAAGAAACAAAGCAGAGCTTCATCCTCTAAAGAGGGGACGGGAAATCACGGTAAGAGAGAGATTCTGAAGGCTATACATGGAAGGATACTCGAAAATGGCAATAGATATGGGGAAGAAGCTCGAGTAAGGAACACACTAGGAAAAATCATTCAAAGTTGGAGGATCACAAGGCTGGTCCAAGAGATCAACAAGCTAATTCGATAGATAGGATACATTATCCCAACACATGTTCGAAGGATGGGCAACGTGGCAGCGACAATCTTGCAAACTGGGGATGCAGCCAAGTAGGTAGAAACCTAGATATAAGAGAACAAGAGTTATTACAAATGGAGGGAATGAAGAACTAGTCGAAATACTAGAAAAATACAAGGAGCAAGAGGGGAACCCTGAAGATAGAAGAGGAGGTGGGCCAGTGGTGATGGGAAGTGGACATGTCAAGGATCATCCACTCGAGCACAAGGACAGAGAACACATCGGGATGCGGGGGAAGATGACAGTAGGAAGGGCAGGTAGAAGGATAGGGCAGGGAGGGAGAAAGCCCTGAAAGAAGACAAGTGTGGTTCCGAAGGGAAGGAAGAGAGGAAGGCATGGGGGCCAGGGAGAGAGTAGGTAGGTTGATGCTAGCAAGTGGCAAGAGTATAGAGCAGAACACACGGTAGGAGCATCTAGAGGCACAAGTGAGTTAATGAGGGACAAAGCTAGAAGTTCCAAAGGGACATCCTTCCAAGGAGTAGGAATGAGGAAATGGGTGGTGAGGAAATTCAGATGATGGGTGGGAGGTGTGTCGAAAGGCAGCATAGATAGCAATTTAAAACAAAATGTAAGGGAGAAAGAATACGGTTACATGCAGAAAGAGAGAGCGAGGGTAAGAGAAATGAAAGGTGGTGGATGTAGGATGAGGACACAGGCTAGTGGATCTAGTTAAATCAACTCTAGTCGATGTTATGTATTCCTCCATTTCCTTAACATCAGAATTACAGTAATGCCAATTCCAGTTGTAGTAGGGAAAGAGACCTAGGAAAGTCAAGACCCAGAAATAGTTGGAACTAGGGTTTCCTGGAACACTATCTAGGTCAGGAACAAGGGTAAAGGGAGAGAGAGGAAAAAGTTAAAGAAACGCCTTTGAAGAAAGTGTAGAGAGGGAACAAACAAGGCTAGGGAGAGAAGAGAGAGCTTGGTAAGGGAAAGCTAGAAGGAATATAGCTATGGAGATGTGGCTCCTGAGGCACATAGGGGATAATTTAGGTAGTAGGTATAAAGAGGAAACTACCCTTGAGGCCATAGTAGCTAAAACAAGGGACATATCGGCCATTGAGAAACCTAATTGGAATATGCAGAATAAAATTGAGAGGATAACGGGGGGCTCAACTAGAGTGAAGACAATAGAGAGGTGTAAGAATGGAATGAAGAAACCTCATGCAATTGAGAACAGGAACATGGTATCCTTTTGTAGACTCCCTAGTAGGTCTTCTAAGGTAAACCATCTGAGTGAGGGTAGATGGGGGGAGATGAATCTAAGAGAAGAAGAATTGAGAGGCCACAAAATGCTAACCCAAGAGCTACGAGGGGGAAATCTGAGGGAGATGAAAGGAAAACTCAAGTTTCCAACACTTGAGTGAGATACCAACCCAGGAATGCTTAAATACAAGACAGGATGGGAAGTATACCTTCAGAATACTCATAATTCTTATGGTATTGTTTTAGGTTTAATTATAATTTGCATCCAATACATTGTGGGGGAAAGAAAGAACATAGAGGAAAACGAATTGGGTGAAGAAAACTACAACTGAGACAATGCAAGAATGGTGAGAGACGGATAAGAAGTGGCTAAGAAGAGCAAGAGAGGAGCAGGAAAAGCAAAATTGCAGACCACCGGGGGGTGGGAACCTCTTGCAGAGACCAACGGAAGAGAGGAAGAAAGATGGGACAGGAGAATATAAAGACCCTTATCAATGAGTACATGGTAGGTAGTGCACCTGAGTTCAAAGTGAAAATAGTGGGTTGGGAGAGAGAACTACATGAAAATATCACAAACCAAGATATTCCCATAGAAAAATGGGAAGACATGGTACAAGACTCGGGGAACACCCGCACTTGCCACACTCTATTCAAACAAATGATCTAGCAATACTGGGCTATGAATAATGTAGTTCCCTGAGCCATGACTCTCAACAAAGAACATGTAGTAAATAAAGGACATGAGGCACAAGAGGAAATATAAGTGAAGGAACCCAGCAAAGCATATCTCCTAAGAGATATGGCAACAATTCATATTCAGAGATACCAAAACAGCCTCACACTAAGTAGGATCGAGCAAAGTCTACACAACATGAGTATACGTGAGATGTGGGGATCCAGCACTAAAGCCCCAGCCCTAGTGGAGTCCTCGGACGAGGAGTAAAACAGAGTTCCAAATAAAATTTTGTTTTTATGCCGAGTAGCTCTTACTTTTCAAAGTTCATATTTAGTATAGATAAAATAGACAATGTTGTAAGGATGATAGAAAAAGACTTATTTAAATTTTGGATATATTTTAACACTAACAAGTGGCCAACCTAGTTTCCTATGGGCAGGTTGAGGCCACCTGCTACTATTGGAAAAACTTGATTATAGTTAGTTAATATAAATAGTGAAAGTAATACCAAATTACAAAAAAAAATTAATATACAATATATTATAATATTAATATATTATATATATATATATATTATATATATATTAAATCCCATATAACGAAATTCGAAACCAAAACCATACGTGGCTTTGGATTTATAAACAATTCGAAGTATAAGAGGAGAACTTATGTTAAATGAAGGATTCGTGTGTTAATAAGGAGATGATAGATATCAGAGGTTGTAGGGATACGGAATATCAGAGGTCGAAGGGATAAAGGATATCAAAGGTTTTAAATTAACTTCAGATATGTCAAACTATGTCAAGGTTCTGATATTAGGTGGCTAGTGAAGTATCATGAGGGAGGTGAGGTCCACATGGAGGTGGGTGTTTCCCATTGAAACTACAACCACGTGTCTTATATTCCAAATTTCTTGATATCAAGGGGTATTATATTAATGAGGATGAGAAACAATTGGTAAAAACAAAAAAACCAACGTATAAATCGAATATCATATATAGGGATTATAGTGATATCACAATTTTTAAAATGTGCACGAAATGAAAACACTAATATCCAATATTCCAATGTTAAAACATTTTGAACTATTGAAAAATTTTATACCGAGAAAATTCTATCATAGATACTTTATATTGGGACTTTTTGTGAAGGAAGGGAGGAGGTAAGGTGAAGTGCGATCCACTTTCGTGATTAAAAATCCTACAAAAAGAACTGCAACTTTGCAATTTTGATAGTTAGGGTCTTGTAATTTCTTTTAAAATTAGGAATTGGAATAAATTATTGAGATCCTAAAATCTCATTATCTAATTGTTCCACAATTTCGTTGAGTGATTTTGTAGAATAATTTGTAGAAAGAGAAGAAACTATTGAAAAATGACTTGGGTTTCGCTGCTCCAAATAGGTCATTGTGGAATTTGCAGTATAACATTTTTTTTGTGACTTTTCAGGTGCTAAAAAAAAAACAATTTGGGCTGAAATTCTTATAAACCTCAAGTCTGAATTTCAGAGTGTCTCGCACTATATTGGCGAAGATATGATTTGACGAAGTTGGCCTTTTTGCAGACTCCGAAATTTCATTCCAAATAGGTGACCTGGGGAAAATCGTAATAACTTTTGTTTTGAGAATTAGATTGAAATTTCATAAGAAGTTACAGAAATAGGACAAAATTTAGTTTCTTATGTATATTTTTTAGATACTAAGGTCAAAACTATGACACGTGGCGCTTCATACAAGTTCGCTCCTCTAGAAAGGGTTATAATTAGGTCATCTTCGGAGATTTTGCATAACTCTACCTTGGAGAATCTAAATTTGATCAAAATGGTTCCATTGGAAAGAGGACATAGAGGGCTACTACATATCACAATTTCAAAACTAGGTGATTTGAAACTACAAAGATACATCAGATTCAACATTGAGCTCCTACAAAGTGAAAAAAAGGTGTGTAGTTTCTTTTTTAATTTTGAATAAACTTGGTTTGAAAAATTAGTTTGAAGGAATTCAAGGACATAGTAAAGAATTATTATCAGTAATTGATTCCTCGAGGAAATAAAATGAAAACACCTAGAAAGCAACCTGAAAGCTCTAGCATGACTCATGAAGAAGAGGAAGAATTGCAACATGATATATCAAAATTACAAGACCAAGTGCAACAAATGTCACTCACACAAAAAGTAACAGAATTTAAGATGGATGGTTTAAAGAACAATGTAGAAGCTAAGATGTATGGCATGGAAGCTAAGATGGATGGTTTAAATAATGGCATGGAAGCTAATATGAATGGCATGGACGCTAAGATGGATGGCATGGATAATAACATGGAAGAATTGAAGATAAATTTGAATAAGTTGCTACAAGAAGTGGTCACTAATGGTGAAAGCGTATTAAAGGAAACTCATGATGAGAAAAAAATAAATTTTAATCATGATTTCATAGACTCTTATGTTGGATCGAAGACCCACCATATTCCAAAAATCGATATGAGGAAGTTTGATGCAAGGATCCTGCAACATGGATACTACAGATGGAGCAATTTTTCGATCTCCATAATGTGCAAAACACACAAAAGGTATGTATTGCAACTTTGTATTTGGAACCAAATCAACTTGTATGGTATCAATGGATTTTCTCTCATAAACAAATTATCACTTTGGCAATTTTTGTGGAAGAAATGATAGCACATTATGAGGATACAAAAAGCAACACCTTTTTTAGCCAATTGATAAGTGTCAAACAAAAGGGTTCAATGATGGAGCACATTGAGGAGTTACAAAACTTGAACATAAGGGTAAAAAATATTCCAGAGGAGCATAGGATTGATGTGCTCATAGTGACTTTAAAGGAGAATATCCAGCATGACGTTCACCTTTGGGAACCTGATTCATTGGAGAAGAGATTGAGGTTAGCAAGAAAAATGGAAAGCAAAATTATGGCAACCAAGAATCCCACCACTCATAACTATAAATATGGAAGTGTTGCTGCCCCTAGCCTTCCACAACATATAAGGTTTACACCTATATCCAACACCATAGTGTCAAATGATGGTTGCAAATGGAGGAACGATAATTTTCTCTGGAAAGTGCCATAATATCAAGTTATCCATGGGAGAATATGTATTGAATAGCCCAATATTTTCCATTCCAATAGGAGGTGCTCATGTTGTACTAGGAGTTCAATGGCTACATTCCTTGGGTACAATAACTTTTAACTTTCTTGAACTTTTCATGAAATTTTATGTAGAAGGAAAAGAAGTTGAATTAAGGCGTATTGCAGGGAAACCGAGAAAGGTAATCAGCTCTAACGGTATGCCAAATATTCTAAAAAGGGAACAATGAGGTGTAATTACACAATTATGTTCGCTAGATGTTTACACATCGAAACCATCTCTTTCTCTAGATCTCCAGAAAGCCTTGGACAATTATTCCAAGGTATTTGAGACTCCCAAAGGTCTCCCACCTATTCACGATCATGATCATGCTATTCATTTGATTTTAGGAAGTTTTCCTCCAAACATCAGGTCGTACATATATCCCTATTCCCAAAAGAGTGAAATTGAATGTATGGTTGGAGAAATGCTAGAGGCTGGTATAATTCAACCTAGCCAAAGTTATTTCTCTTCTCCATTAGGTTTGGTGAACAAGAAGGATTGATCATTGCACATGTGTCTGGATTATAGGGAGCTCAACAAGCTCACTCTTAAAGATAAGCTTCCCATTCTTGTCATTGTCGAATTATTCAATGAATTGCATGCATCAATTTACTTCCCCAAGTTAGATCTTCATTTAGGATATCATCAAATCAGAATGCAGACTGAACACATTCTGAAAACAACATTTAGAACTCATGAGGGTCACTATGAATTTTTGGTCGTGCCTTTTGGTGTTACCAGTGCACCTTCTACATTTTAGGGTTTGATGAATTCCATTTTCAAACATTTCCTTAGAAAATTTATGTTAGTATTTTTTTGATGATATACTAATCTACAACAAGTATTGGAAGGATCATGTTGAACATGTTGACAGGGTGCTACAACTATTGGAGGAGGAAACAATTTATTGCAAAAGATTGTTTGAACCCAGCTCAAGAAAAGATAGAAAATATAGATCAACGCCTTAGAATTCAGCCTGTTCGAGGGGGCAACCTCCTTTTCATTACATAAATGAAAAATTCTTCGATGATTCAAATGATAAAACCTCCTTTCTATATATAGAAGTCTAAGGAGTCACAATATAACCCAGCTGACCTAACAATAATAATATAAACCCACAAAAATAACAATAGAGGGATTCTATGGAGCCTAGTAATAACAATATGGGGATAATAGGGGCACAAAAATATTAATAAGGAGTAAAACTACAATAGTAATGGGGTAATCACTAGTATCATAGGGACCCAACATGCCCCTCTCCTTCAAAAAAGTGTTGTCCTCAACACGTGAGTAGTTATGGATGCTTCTGTATAAAATTCTCATCCTTCCATGTGGAATCTTCAACAGATAAGTTCTTCCACTTGATAAGATACTATGAAATTGATCAATTTCGTAGATGTCTAGTTCTTGTTTCTGTGACTGCTTCTGGTTCCAATATAATTTTTCCTTCCTCATCAAGTTCTAGAAATATTGTTTGTACTTGGAGCTTATCACCTATAACCTTATTTAAACATGAAACATGGAAAACTGGGTGCAATAGAGAAGTTGCAGGAAGGTCTAATATGCCATAGTACCAATATTTTGCAACACCTTGTATGGACCATAATACTTTGGTGATAATTTATTATCCTTCTTAGCTTGCTTGAGGGACATTTTCTTATATGGTTGTAGCCTTAAGAATACCCAATCACTACATCAAAACTTCTTTCACTGCGATGTTGATATGCCTGTTGTTTCATTCTATTCTATGCCAACACGAGGTTATCCTTTAAGAGTTGGAGGACTTGTTGTTGATGTTCGATGTGATGTTTCACTGCTTGAACCTTAGAATTTTCTCTTAAATATGATGTGATGGATGGTGGTTCATACCCATAAAGTGCCATAAATGGGGTCATTTTTGTTGCTGTATGGAAGGAAGTGTTATACCACCATTCACCCAGAGGCAACCATTTGACCCATTGTGTCTGTTTATCAGATACAAAGCAACAAAGATATCCTTCCAAACATTTGTTTACTATCTCAGTTTTCCCATCAGATTGAGGATGATAAGATGAGCTATGAGCTAACTGAGTACCAAGACAGAAAATAATTCTGTCCAAAAATTTCCAATGAAAATCGGATCTCTGTCACTTACAATAATCTTTGGGTTTCCATGTAGCTTTTCAATTGTTTCCATAAATGCAGTAGAAACTATACTGGCTTTAAATGGATGTGATAATGCACAAAAGTGTGCATACTTGGTAAGTCTACAACTACCACCATGATGACACTCTTTCCCTCAGACTTGGGTAAACCTGTGATAAAATCCATTGAAACCTCCTCCCACGTTGGCTTGGAATGGATAAAGGTTGTAATAGACCCGGTGTCTTAATTGTTTCAACTTTATTTTGCTGGCAAACCAAACATTCCACCACAAACTTTCGAATATCTGATTTAAGGCCCTCCCAAAAAAATTCCTTCTTAACCCTGTGGTAAGTTTGTAAAAATCCCAAGTGCCCTCCTAAGGGAGAAGTGTGCAATTCCATAAGAATTTTTTCTTTTAGCTGGGAATTCTTACAGAGGTATAAGAAATCTTTGTACCATAATGAATCATTTTGCCAGCTAAATGTATCTGACGTACTGGAATCTTGTTGTAACATTCGAATAAGTGCCCACACTTCTTCATCATTGTTCCATTCCTCCCTTGCTTCATTTATCCAATTTGGTTGGATAATAGAAATGGCGCAAAACAATGCTTCCACATCCTGATCCTTTCTTGAGAGTGCATCTGCCACCACATTTTGCTTCCCTTTTTTGTAGAT
>APFE031325663.1:0-20698 GCA_000404065.3 Pinus taeda | reverse complement strand
TGAGACTGATGAAAGAAATGTTAAAGGAATTTATTGGAAAATTCGTGATAGTCTATCTGGATGATATTTTATTTTTTAGCAGGACAAAAAGGGAACACCTTCAACATATTCGAAGAGTATTCGAGAAGCTGCAGCAGAACAAACTGCTGGTAAATTTGAAGAAATGCACTTTCCTACAGAAGGAGTTAATATATCTGGGGTTCGTAGTGGCGGAGAATGAGTTGAAAATGGACCCAGAGAAGATTACAGCAATCATGAGTTGGCCATCACCCAAGAGTTTATTCGAGGTACGTAGCTTTCACGGTTTAGCAAGTTTTTACAGAAAGTTTATCAAGAATTTTAGAGTGAGATCTGCGCACCGATGTTAGAAACCATCAAAAAGGCCAGTCAACCTTTTTGCTAGACAAAAGCAGCAGAAGACAGTTTCCAACTTCTGAAACGGAAGATAACAGAAAGGCCAATCTTGAGGCTGCCCGACTTTAGCAAACCTTTTCAGGTCCGGTGTGATGCAAGCGGGACAGCTATAGGTGCTGTACTCAGTCAAGAGGACAGACCTGTGGCATTCTTTAGTGAGAAACTAAACGAAAGCCGACAGAAGTATTCGTCCTACGATAAAGAATTCTATGCAGTGGTTCAAGCCTTGAAGCACTGGAGGCATTACTTACTCGGCAATGAGTTTGTCTTGTTCTCTGATAATTCTGCGTTACAGTACATAACGCATCAACACAAACTGAACCACAAGCATGCCAAGTGGGTGGAGTACCTACAAAGTTTTACTTTCGTGCTAAAGCATATAAGCGGAACAGCCAATAAAGTGGCGGATGCTTTGAGCAGAAGAGTTTTACTCTTACAGGAAAGCAGCATACAAGTAATGGGGTTTGAATATTTGAAGGACTTGTACCAGATGGACGCAGATTTCAAAGAAGCCTTTGAGGCATGCCAGAATCCTGTTCTACGAAATACAAGCTCATGGCTGGATTTTAATTTACAGGACGGATTGTTATTTCGTGGAGGACAGCTATGTATTCCAGATTGTTCGATGAGGGAAAATTTAGTGAAAGAGAAGCATAGCGGAGGTTTGGCAGGACATTTTGGCGTTGATAAAACATTGGAACAGCTAGGACACTTTTACTACTGGCCAAAAATGAGTCGAGACGTACAGAGATATGTAACCAGATGTAAAATCTATCAATTGGCGAAAGGGCACAACCAGAATGCTGGGTTATATATGCCCCTACCAGTTCCAAGCAGACCTTGGGATTCAGTCAGTATTGACTTTGTCCTGGGATTGCCCAGAACGCAACGGGGATATGATTCAGCGATGGTGGTGGTTGATAGATTTTCCAAAATGGCTCATTTCATTCCGTGCCGGAAGACTAGCGACGCCACTTATGTGGCACACCTCTTCTTTACAGAAGTAGTTTGACTACATGGCTTACCGAGGACTATAGTTTCAGACATGGATGTGAAATTTACGGGGCATTTTTGGCGCACCCTGTGGAAAAAGCTGGGCACACAGTTAAACTTCAGCTCCGCGTATCATCCGCAGACTGACGGACAGACGGAAGTAGTTAATAGAAGTTTGGGCAATTTATTGAGAAGTCTGACCGGAGAAAACTCGCGATTATGGGATCGAGCTCTAGCCCAGGCCGAATTCGCTTACAACGATTCGCCTAACCGGAGTACTGGACTAAGCCCATTCCAGATATTGTATGGTATGCATCCGCAGGGAGTACACGAATTGCGAGATTTAGGACAGCTGGAAAGGAGGAGTGCAGACGGGGAAGATTTTGCCGAGGCAATGAGTGAACTGCATGACAAAGTCAAGATGAAATTGCAGGACAACACGCAGAAATATAAACAGCATGCAGATGTCAAGCGGCGTGAGGTACATTTCGAAGTTGGAGACAAAGTGCTTGTGCATTTGCATTGGGAAAGGTTTCCTAAGGGAACTTATAACAAACTAAAGTTCAAAAAAATCGGCCCATGCAAAATCCTTCGCAAGTTTTCAGTGAATGCGTACGAAATTCAGCTGCCACCTGATATAGGCATATCGCCCATATTCAACGTGGCAGATCTGTTTCCGTATCATGCCCAGGCAGCAGACGAAAACATGGTACAGCCACAACGGGACACCCAGTTCGAGAGCAGTCTTTGGAAGAAACAGTTACCGTCAGTTAAGACTCACGAAATTGAAGGGATTATCAACACACAGGTAGCTAAACGGACGCGTAGGAAGGAGTATATGCGCTATCTTGTCAAGTGGAAGGACCGTCCCCTAGAGGACAGTTCCTGGCTCGACAAAGCACAGATTCAAAGGGCAGGTTATTCGGTGGAGGAGCTCATGGAACGGAGCCATGAGAACTCTCTTTTACCCCGACAGCCTGATGTAGGAGCATCTGGACGACAGGGTGAAGACCGAAACGGGACACACGAAGTTTCAGAAAAAGACTGGGAAGACTAAGCAAATCGACAAGGGACAACAAGACTGTCAGTTTCTTTTTAATTTAATTTTATTTCTTTTGTCAGAGTCAACTACAGTTATCTAGAATCTCTGCTAGTTAATTTTTAATTAGTTTATTTTTATAGCTGTCAGTGAAAATTGTAATAAGTAGAATTAGTTTATTTCAAATAATGTACACAGTCACCTTTGTGGGGCAAGTGACAAGAGTAGTTAGAAGTCAGGTTTATAACTGATAAACAAGGAACTGAATGAACTCAGTTACCTAACTGTTTGTAAACGGTTAAGGGGACAGTTACTAACCGAATCCTCTCGGAGGTACAAAAGACCAAATCAAATGTATTACAGGGGTTCAGTTCAGCAGTGAAGAAATGAGAAAATAGAAACATTGTCATTGTTTAAGAAAAGAGCTTCATTCCTCTTATTATATTTTTCCTCTTCTAGAAATTATTGTACACAACAGAGTAAACTTATTTTCTGAGTAAATCTTTACTTCTGAGAATTTAAACTTTTCTGTACATTACTGTAATTAAAATAGCAGTATCGAAAGACTTTAATCCATAGTCAAATATATGTAAACAATTGCACAGGACAGTGAACATGCAGGTGAACAAACATAAGGATTAGTTTCCAGTTATCGCGTACAGAGTTACCGCATACAAGCAACAAATACAGCTAACCAAGTATGGAGTGAGACGCAGGCAAAACTACAACAAGTAACCAGATAAAGGAGCGAACGAACAAGTCCGGGTAAGGCACCGAACCCAAAATAATTGAAATCGAATTCGAAGATAAACAAATGCATATATATTATAATGTCGGTCTGAGCCAAAAATAAATTAGTTACAGTCAACCATATGACGAGGGTCGAACCCTCTACGCTTTAAAACAAGCGTGACCACAGAGAATTACACCGAGTCCATACATCGTTCAAAGACAAGTAACAGACCCTACAGAGGCCGAAGCCTACAACAGACTAATGCAAACAGATAGTGCCGTGTAAGGCCAAAAACATCAGAAATCCTTTTTCTAAAAGACCGATATCATATCTAGTTACAGGCAGACGAAATATTAGGAAAAACGACAAACAGAAAAGACGCAGAACTACTCGGGAACACGAGGCCACCGATTATTGCAGTCACCCACAGTGCCGCCACCTGCAACAGTCAACAGAACAAATGCATGAGTTAGGGTTTGGGAAAGAAACACAAACAAAAACCCCGTGACTTATTAAGTGCCAAGCTTTAACAGAGGAAAGAAATGAAACAAATGAATGAGTAAGGGTTACGAGGGAGAAGAATGTATACCTGAAAGTGGGCGGACGCCATGATGCCGAGAACCCACCTGACCACAGAGGAGCCAGAGAGGTTAGCAGAGATTCAATAAACAAAAACGAAACTATAGCAGGGAAAATCAACTTACTGTTTGGAGGAGTTGAATGCCAAGGTCGAGAGTAACAGGTCCTCGAATGCACGCTGTTCTGGAGCAGAGAAAGGTCGTCGAGGCGGGAAATAACCAAAGAAATACCATGTATTCACCAACATACCAGCAAGCTTAGCTAAGGAGCAAGTTAACAGAGAAACCTGAGAGAAAACCATTGACAGAGACGCGGAACCAGAGCCAAACTTACCAGAGTAACCGAGAAACAGAGGTACCGACGGAACCACGGTGGAAAACCACATCCTCCGACCAGAAAATCACCAAACACGACCACACACAGATAAATTCCTCCAAATACAGAGCCGAACCAAAAATCAGTTGCAGAGCGTCGAGTTCATGACACAAATGACCAAACGCGCGAAAGACATCGACCATAAACCGGAACGGAGGATTAGGGTTAACCCCTAATCGAGGCGGACAGGTGTAGGCTGGAGGAGAGGCGAGGTACGAGGGGTAGGTCAACCAAGTACAGGTACAATAAATGGTCGGACTAACCTAAGCCGATTGGAAATCAAACAAAATCAATTCGCCAAATCCGAAAGGTACCGGGTGGAGCAAGTCGAGGTAGGGCCACGTGGACGGGCCACATCACAATCTGATCAAAGAAATCAAATTGCAAATGTCACAAGTGTTTGAGATGAAATATCTCGGAAACCTTCATTATTGCTTGGGATTGGAGGTATGGAAAGATTCTGGACAAACTTTTCTTACTCAAGGTAAGTATGCCAGAAAATTGGTGGAAATGTTCAGAATGGAGCATGGCAGATCAACAGCAACACCATTACAGCAGAATTTAAAGTTGAGCGGTGACGATGGTACTAAAGAGGTGGATGCCACTATGTACAAACAACTAGTTGACAGCTTGATATATCTACCTACAACTAGACCAGATTTGGCATATTCAGTTAGTGTGTTGAGCCAGTTCATGTCAAAACCACTCGAAAGTCACTGGGTCACAGCAAAAAAGTGCGTTGAAGTATCTTAGTGGTACTAGTAATTATGGCATTTTGTACACTGACACTTCTGATGTTATTCTAGCAGGTTTTTCAAATTCTGATTGGGCAGGTAACTTGGATGATCGAAGATCTATCACAGGTTACACATTCAGCATTGGATCCAGAGTCATATCATGGAGCAGCAAAAAGCAGAGCATTGTAGCTCTATCTTCATGTGAAGCTGAGTACCAAGCATTGTGTGCAGCCACATGTGAAGCTATCTAGTTGAGAAGACTTCTCAACGATGCAAGAGAAGAGCAGAAAGAATCAACTATTATCAAAACTGACAACCAGAGTACCATCAAGCTTGCATACAATCCAGTCTTTCATAAAAATACCAAGCACATCGATACTCAATTTCATTTTGTTTGAGAGAAACTACAGTGAAAAGAAATATGTGTTGAATATTGTAAAACTTGTGATAACATGGCTGATATTTTTACTAAGCCTCTTCGGCGTGTAAAGTTTGAATTGTTTAGAGAGATGTTAAGAGTTCAGGATAATCCTTTGTCCATTAAGGGAGGGGGGGGGCGGTGGGGGAGTTGAAAATAATTAATATTATTTTGTATTAATGGAGAAATGGTTAAATAACTTGTAATGTATCTCCTTAGTTTAGGATTTGTTCCTAGAGTTTAGGAGTTTGGTTGCAACTTCTTGTTGTACTTAATGATGTAATCTTTCATTCATGAATAGTAGAGTGAAGGGAGAGAGTTCTCTTTGTTTGAGTGTAGTCTCGAGGTGCAGTACTCACCTGTGAGCTGTAACCCCTTTTTTTTCAATTCAATTCTGATTTTTATCTATTTCTTTAATAAGCTTCTCTCAATCTTGACTTAATATTTAAAATGAAGCTTCACCATGTCCTTGACGTTTGATTCTGATAACGTTACGGTTCCTTTCTATCGTAGTTGAACAATAGATTCACAAATCTCCAAGGTCCTAATAGTAATATTCAAGTAGTTTGTGTGTTGTTATGCCTACTTCAGACAAGAGAAAAGAGTGTGTGATATACGAACTCTATAAAATTCAGTTCTAGACAAACCAGAAGATAAATGGCCTAGTTTTATTCTGTATTCGTATCTATATTTAGTTAAACTCAATCAAAACCACTCATATGCCATAACTGAAATAAAAGAAAAAGGAAAAAAACAATCCCAACATAGGCAAAGATATATTGCATAGTCAAAGTAGTCAAGAAACAGATGCAGAGACAAACGATTACGGTAAGAATTAACATCTTTACAAAAATTCTTCTTAGATGCAGTGACAGATTCTGACGCACTTCTCAATAGATATCAATTCTAGTTGCAGTGGTTCTTATATGCAAATACAGACCTTGTCACTCTCTCTAAGAATCCATGCTAAAAATTTTGTTTGTGAATTTGTTTGAAGCACTCGTGAACATATATTAATTCTTTCTATCTTTACATATCTTTTTTTTACTACAATGCCTGTGCAATAGATTCTTTCCTGCCTTGGGATTGTAGATTTTTTTGTACAGGGCATTTATTCGCAGGAAGAGAAAGAAAGAAATACATGCAAAGATAGAAGCAGTTACAACCAGATTTATTATATGTTTAGGAGTGCTTCTTCCATGCAGAAACATGATTTGTCACTACATCTAGGGAGCAATGCTAAACCGATATTAATTCTTGTTGTAATGGCTTTTGCCTCTGCATATGTTTCTCTACTTCTATGCAATATATACCATTTATAAAATAGTTACAATCCCAAAGCAGGAAATGGTCTATTGCACAAACATAGAAGTCAAAAAGAATACCAGAGACAAAAATAATTACAACAGCAATTAATATCTATTCTGTAATGATTCTCACAGGTAAAAACAAAGTATTTTGTCTCTGCATTCGATAACCACTGCTCAACATATATTTATTCTTGCCTTAATTGTTTTTGTCCTCTCTACATTTGGTTCTTTAATGTTGTGTATATATACCATTTATAAAATAGTTACAATCCCAACACAGGCAATGGCCTATTCCACAAACATAGTAGTAAACAACAATACCAGATACAAAAACAATTACAACAAACATTAATATATGTTCTGCAATGATTGTCATACGTAAAAACAAAATATTTGGTCTGTGCATCCGAAAACCACTGTTCAACATACATTTATTTTTGCCTTAAATGTTTATTTTCTCTCTACATTTGGTTCTTTAATGTTGTGTATATATACCATTTACAAAATAGTTACAATCCCAACATAGGAGTAAGAAACAATAGCAGAGACAAAAGAAATTGCAAAAACCATTAATATATGTTCTGCAATGACTCGCATATGTAAAAACAAAGTATTTTGTCTTTGCATCTAAGAACCACTGCTCAACATATATTTATTCTTGCTTTAATTGTTTTTTCTCTCTCTACATTTGGTTCTTTAATGTTGTGTTCGTGTTGTAGATCCTTGCTTGCATTGGAATTGCGGTTTTTTAATATCTAATCAACATAACATGATAGGTCTATCGAATGTAGTTTAGGTGATTGGAAGAGATTAATAATAACTTTCAAGTTCAGATTCAAGTTTCATTGACATAATGCATAATTCTCCTTTATAAAGTACCATTATACTACTCTATTGAACGTTTATATGTAATAATTGTGTTGATTTTGAACATCTTCCCTGATTCTTGGGAACAGAAAGAATCAAAGTGACATGGTCAAAGACCCACTCCAATATGAGAATAAAATGTGTTATAGAATTAGAGGCAACAAATATCCATGAATACCCACATCTCCTGCGTTATAATGCCACTCTCCCCATCTAGAATGCATCGAGCTTGGATATTTGTTGCGGTAGTATTACATATCGTAATCCTGTATGGAAGCGGGTCTCTATTTTGTTTTTCAACATAAGTAAGTTGATATAAAGAACCGTGGTTACACTCATTGGCAATAATCATAATAAATCTTTACCATTTTAAAAACTGTAAGACCATGTGCCTTAAGCTTTGCATCTTTTCGATTGGGACGTGACTGTCATGTGAAAACAAGAAGATCCATTTGGCTGAAGGTGCAATCTCAAACTCTCTGCAACCTAATAAACGTTTTGCATAACACAATGACCCTTTATGGTTTTATGGAAGAAGATTTGTTGAAGGGCGCTCACAGATTGCCGCGATTGATAATACAAATTAGCTTAGAAAGAACTGAAACCCTAGTTAAGCAGCGTTTGATTTCATGGCATTCCATGACTTCTTAACTAGGGCTTCGTCTTCCTCTGCAAAAGCCGTCATCCAGATGTTTGTAATTCGGCTCCTTACCTATGATAAGTAGGCTGGAGGTATCACCTGCATTCAACCAAGAGGGATGTTTTGTTGATAAAACTCGGCCAATAAAAATATATTATCGAAGAAATAATTATAGATCTGGAAATCTAGTGGAAGCCACCGATGAATATTAGAGAAAATAATTACATATTTCTAAAATCTACAATCGATACAGAGGAAATAACAAAGATTCAAGGGTAACGAATATCAATGACAATCATATTAAATTCGATGTCAATCTAATCGATCTTCTATTTAATTAAATAAATAATAATCTTATTTAAATTTTAAATATATAAATAAAAATTCAAAAGCCAATTTTTATATTTCATTCAACTAATAAAAGTTAATATAAATTAAAAATTTTCAATTTAATTATTTAAAAATTTAAAACTATTATTTTTGATCAAATTCAATCTTCCTAATTTATATTTATATATATATCTAATTTTTATTTATATATATATCCCGAAAGGTTAGTTTAATTGGTAATTTTCCAGGAAAAAATACTTTCACTATCCTCGATTAAAGCATCATTTTAGTTGCAAAAATTTAATAAAATAAATAAGAACAAAAATGAATAAGTTATTCCTTTAATTGTTTAAAAAATTCAAAAATAGTTAATACAAATTTAGTCGTTGAGTGAATTTTATATATATTTTATTTATTTTTATTAATAGATAAAATTTTCCATATTATATTTATATAAATAATGATCATTTTAAATTTAAATAAAATTTATATAAAAACAATTTAAAAAAAAATTAGTTACATTATAAAATTTGATCTAAATATAAATATTTCATATATCAATATCTACGATGAAGAGGATTTTACCATTTACTAAGGTTCAATTTTCATGAGGACATAATATGTTGTTAGTGGACACCTCTAAGTTGTTGTTGAACATGTGATTGTAAGAAGAGAGGCTATATTAAATTGTTTTCTGATGCATGTAAATTTTGTAACAAGAGAGGCTATATTAAATTGTTTTGTGATGCATGTAAATTTAAATGGATCAAAATTCACCCCAAAGCGATTGGATCAAATGGTAAATGGTCAAGAAGTTTTAATTATCAGGTAAGGTTCAATTCCCATAAAAACTTAAAATGAAGCCATGGAAAGCTCATTGATTATAAATCAAAATCTATTTTGTAAAAGGAAAATTTAGCTATAGGATTAAATATTACTTATTTAAAAGCATGTGTATTTCACAAGTATGTATCTTGTAAATAATGTTTTAGCTATGACATTAAATAATGTATATGTCAAAAGCATGTATATTTTGTAAAAATTCTTTAACTATAACATTAAATGATGTGTCTATGCATGGTCCATTTTTACATAAAGACATTGATATTTCCAATATAAGCAATGGTAAATAACTATAACAATGCTATAATTTACTACCATAAACAATAAACACTAAGCACATCAATTTTGTAGAAATTGTTTTAGCTATGACATTGAATAAGGTTTATAAGGAAGCAAGAGTATTTTGTAAAAAATGCTTTGCATGAATATTAAATAATGTGTATCAGAAAGTAAAAAATGTTGTAGCTATGATATTAAATAATTTTTTATTAGCGATAATAACAAGCATACAAAATCTACTTTATTATTTCTCCAAATTTGGAAATTTACCTAGCTTATTACGTAAAGTTACAATATGTGTAGGGATGTGAATCCTTTCTCTATTACTTATTTGAAAAACCATGAAACACAATACTTAGTCTATACATTTTGTGGCTTACCAAATGATAGAATAACACAAAGTTGAGATAATGGATCATTTTTCAATTACATCATTAATTTGGTTTGTCAAAAATTATGCTGGTTCTATGATATATTTTAACAACTTCATTGTATGTTGGGATCATTAACATGATTACCTGTGAATACAGTGGCTTTTGTTGACATCAATTACCAGTCTATTGGGATGTCAGGGTAGGCAAGATTTTCAATGACACATTTAAAATATTGGGATGTCAGGGTAGGCAAGATTTTCAATGACACATTTAAAATATAACAATACGGAGTTAACCAAAATTGATATTATTAAACCACAATTAATCTAACTTCAGATCTGCCATTTATTTAAAATTAAATAAAAATAATCCTAAATCTATACTTGAATGTGTATCTTCCTACATTGACCTTAATCTAAGGGTAGTGAAAGAAACGATAAAGACCAAAACATAGTTATAGCTACTAAATTAAACAAATAATTATCAAAACAAGAGTGGGATATCCCACTCTCATTGAGTATCTATATTTATACTAAAATGTGAGTCAGTTACATTTATTAGAATATCTAATTTTCCGAAAGATGTTTCTCTTTCAATTGAGAATAAGTTAAGGTGGTGCGCGGTAAGAGGAAATGTTGATTGTTCAACTCTCAACAAGCTAAGGTAGTGTTTACTGTGCGTTGGTAACTAAAAAGCAGTGAAATATTATCTCTAACGTTCTCCCTCTTAATTATTTTACTAAAACAACTTTGGTAATGGTTTTGTAAATATGCATACAAATTCATCTTTTGATCTACATAACTCCAAAAAGAATTATCTTAGTTGTTATTATCTTCTCTTCATGATTTCTTCATAGTAAGAATTTTTATTTTCTTTTTTGTGCCTACATACAATTGATTAGTGATGTCCATATAAAAATAAATCCATCTACTAAGGTGCATGGGTACCATCCGCTATAATCACGAGTTATCTAGGAATCCTTTTCTACATGGTTCATCAATCATGATAAACTCGCTCTAACTTCGTCACTTACATTTCAAATCCATCTCATAATTTAACTTCTTTGATTACACATCAAGCTTAGATATGAGTACACCTACCACCCTCATATCAACCTAGTGGTTAACTCCACAACTGATGTCACATACTCTCTCTACTAAAGAGGGATAAAGAATACATTCTTGCCTCAATAATTACATATCAAGCTTAGATACAACTATGATTTTGTATCTTCCTAGTGATTAATTCCATAACTTGATGTCACATCCTCTCTCTAACTAAGAGGGATAAACACTACTTTTTTGACTCAACAAGGCTTATAACACATCTGAGAAATCAACTTTGAAGTGTTGGGTACAATCGATCATGCACCCCTTACAACACAAATGCTAGATTACAGCAATATCAAGTTTGGTACAACAAATACAAAGTTCAATTACATGCCCAAATATATAAGCCCATTTATATTTCATCTTTACTTCATCATTATTGTGTTCACACAAATGGTACATTCATGAACCCTCTTTGTCTTCATTATGTTCATCATAATTTCAAATCGAAAACATGACATGGATTTCTTTCTTATCAAAGATTTTAAATATGTTGTGAATATAGCCTCACAACATAGGCTCCACTCAATATATAAATGATTCCATGCTTACCACACTACATGAAATTTGCTCTGACCGCACCATAGGGAATTTGTTTCACTCAATGTTACATACACTTCTATCATTAATGAAATGTTTTTCACCCTTTTGAAGGGCATCATTCATGTGTGAAGGTATAGTTGGATCATGTTGCTAGTTCTTGATGTTGAAACTATTGACTAGAGATTCGACCCTTTGTGAATTTGAGACAAATACTTGTTGCTACAAAGGTTGAGCCCACTCACAACAACTTCAATGAAGTGGAGGCTTGTTCCTCTTTAAATGATGAGAGAAAATTCAATGATTCAGATAAATTCACAGTGTCCCCATCAACTTCCGCACAAGGCACCTCAACTAAGAACGAATAGTGGAGGATGTCAATGATATTCAATATGGGCATAACCTTGTCAATATGACATGACAACTTATCTCCGAACTTAGCAATAACAGTTTTCATTTTCACCCATTTTATTTTTGAAAATGATCGAACTATAAAAAGAACACGCTTCTCGATATTTTTATAGAATTAATGGGTCTCTTTTCCATCCTCCATATTCAAATGAACTACAAATTCTGCTTTTATTTATATGTTTTATTTTCAAACATTGTGATCTAAAACAATTGGTCCATAACTCACTATCTTTATCATCAAACAATGGTATTACGTCTACTACGACTGAGTAGGTGTGGCTTTATACTTTCAGACATCAACTACATAAATACTCAATGGTTCTAACTTCACCTTCATACCACAACAATGAATAACGATTTTAATATGGTTAATTCCTATCTCAGATTCTCTACTCATCCCTAGGCCCTTCCATGAGGGAGTAGGCCCAGGGCCAGCTATGATACCACTTGAAAGAAATAATACAGACCAAAATATATCTATAGCTACAAAATCAAACAAAGAAATCTCAACCGAAGAGTGGGATCTCTGATTCTTGCTGAGAATTTATATTCATACTAAAATTTGAGTTGGTTACATTCATTAAAATATCAAATTTTCCGTAGGGTGTTGCCTTTAATTTTTGACTAAGTTAAGGTTGTGTGCGGTGAGAGGAAATGTTAATTGTTCAACTCTCAACAAGCTAAGGTGGTGTTAACTGTGCAGTGATGGCTAAAAATGGTTAAATAATTATCTCTAACATTCTTCCCCTTAATTATTTTACCAAAAACAACTTTGGTGAGGGTTTTGTAAATATGTATACAAATTGATCTTCTTATCTAGACAAATCCAAAAAGCATTGTCTTCAGTTGTTGTTATCTTCTCTTTGAGCTTTCTTCATAATAAGATTTCTTCTTTTCTCTATTATACCTGCATACAATTGATTATTGATGTCTATATAAAAATAAATCCATCTACCGAGGTACATGGGTACCATCCACTGTACTCACAAGTTCTCCAGGAACCCGTTTTTGCTACATGGTTCATTAATCATGATAAACTCTCTCTCGCTTGGTTGATTACATTTCAACTTGATCTCACATTTTAACTTCTTCGATTACACATTGAGCTTAGATACGAGGACACCTACTACCCTTGTATCTACCTAGTGGTTAAATCCACAACTTGATGTCACATCCTCTCTCTACTAAAGAGGGATAAAGAGTGCATTCCTGACTCAATAATTACATATAAAGTTTAGATAGAGTACACCCTCCTATATACCTAGTGGCTAATTCCACAACTTGATGTCACATCCTCTCTCTACCTAAAAGAGATAACACTACCTATTTGACTCAAGAAAGATGGCGACACACTAAGAAATAAACTTTGAGGTGTTGGGTACAATAGATCATGCACCCCTTACAACACAAATACCTCATTACATTAATATCAAGTCAACTACAATTAATATTAATTCAGGTACAACAAATACAAAGGTCAATTACATACCCAAATATATAAGCCCGTTTAGATTTCATCATCTTCATTGTCTGCACACAAATGGTGACTTCATGAACCCTCTTTGTCTTTATTATATTCATCATAATTACACATCGACGAATTTAGACAGTAAAAAAAACATGACATGGATTTCTTTCTTATCAAAGATATTAAATATAGCCTCACATTGCAGGTTCCACTCAACGTATAAACGATTTCCATGCTTACCACACTACAAGAAAATTGCTTTGACCGCACCATAGGGAATTTGTTTCACTCAATGTTACATACACGTCCATCATTAATGGCATATTTTTCGCCCTTTTTAAGGGCTTCGCTCACTTGTGGAGGGATATTTGGATCACGCTGCTAGTTCTTGATTTTGAAACAATTGATCAGGGCTTTGACCCATTTTTGAAGCTGAGGCGAATACCAGCTGCTATAAAAGTTCAACCCACACACAATAACTTCAACGAAGAGGATTATTTTTCCTCTTTAAACGATGAGACAAAATTCAATGATTTAGATAAATTCCCAGTGTCCCCGTCAGCTTCCACACGAGGTACGAGAACGAATAGAGGAGGATCTCAATGATTTTCAAGATGGGCACAACTTTGTCAATAACACATCACAGTCATCTCAAACCTTAGCAATAACATATTTCATTTTCGCCCATTTTCTTTTCGAAAATGATCAAACTATTAAGAAACTCCCCTCTCGCTAATTCTATAGCATTACTGGGTCTCTTTGACACCCTCCATTTGCAAATGAATTGCAACTTTTGTTGCTTTTATATGTTGTATTTTCAAACACTTTGATCTAAAACAATTGGTCTAAAACTCACTATATTTATTAGCGAACAACGATATTATCTCTACTACGACTAAGTAGGGGTGGCTTTATACTTTCAGATAAAAACTGTGTAAATACTCAACGGTCCTACCTTCACCTTCAGAACGTAGCAATGAACAACGTTTCTAATACGCTCAATTCCCGTCTGAGATGCTCTACTCGTCCCTAGGCCCTCTGTCACGCCCCCGTAACTTTTTTCGTTAAACGGGAGGTGCGGCACCGCCTTATACCGGGTTCGGGTATATACGGACTACGCCTCTACTAACTTCCAACACCAATTTATCCTTCTATTAGTGTTATCTTCGTTAACATTCCACAGCTAAACAGTCCATATAATTAACTTCTATATAATTCACCTTATATCAGTTAACTTATAATTCGTTCAGCATTTATAAACATAAACAGCATTCATAATAACTCAATGCACAATATAATGGCGGAACCAGTCCCCGAACGAACTACGTTCCAAATGTTCTTTTATAACTGATAATTCAAATTACAATAGAACGTGAGCTCTTCGAGCCTCACGGCTTTTACAATAGTCCACTGTTTTTACCCAAGTCGTTTGACCGACGGTCGGCACCCGCACTGTCGTTCGGTCCTTGCCCGAGCGTTCACAGAATTTATGACTGCTTGTAATTTACCGTGCGCTCTCGGCGCCCTGCTGTTGAGTAGGCCCGCGGCCAACGTCCGTTCCCGTGTGCTGTTAAAGACCCGCGGCCTTATGACACTTTGACGAACTGTTAAGATTGGCGAACGACCCGCGGTCGTTCGGGAGTTTGCCCGGTCGTTTGGCGATCGCCCTCCAGGCCGTCTTCACCAAGACCGTATTCGTGCGACAATTCCGTTTCGTCCAACCACAGCCGCGCTGCACTTCACCGACCCCTGCTCCTCCTCGTCCGTTCGGCTAGATTCACATCCTCGCACTGTTGGAGAGGTTATGGATAGATCGAATGAATGATCGAACCCCAAATTGCTTGATGCCTCTAAGTGGTTGAGCGCTCCACTATATATAGGTGGCCAAGTCGTTCGGTTGAGGGGTGTCGGTTTCCCAAGCTGACCCCCGAATTGTCATTCTGCCGCCCCAACTCTTGAGCCGACGTGTGGTTTCATTTGAACTTCGCCCAAACTCTTTGGCCGACTCATTTGAGGAGTCGTGTCACCCAACCGTTCGGCGGGTCGGCCTTATTTCATATGGCCGCCCACGCCACGGTATAAGCCGCCCTCCTTTGTATTACCGCGCGCCTGATCCTTTGTGCTTGTCCACGTCGCAATTGCCATTGCTGTTCGGTCCTTCGCACTTTGTCATCGTTTGCCGGATTTGCCCATGCCACGCATAGGTTGTGTCGTTCGGGCGGGCGCACTCCGTGCTGCCCTGCCTATGTGGACTGCTCGTTTAACCATTCGGGTGGGCTGTTCGTTCGCCCAATCCACTGTCGGTCCCTTTGCGCTGTCCGTGTAGGCGTCCGCCCTGTTGTCCGGTTAACCACCCCGTAGCCCCGGTTGATTGTTCGTTCGGCGTTTGGGGCGGGTGGGCGCACTGTCGTGTCGCCCACCGCCATCGTTCCACGATCACCCGCTTTGCCCAACGATCATATTCGTGTCGGTTTGCTGAACGGTCCGGTGGGTGAGAGTTCGTTCACTGTCGTTCAGGCCGCCCATCGTCGTGCGGAGCGCCCGGTCTCCAGGGCGTTACATCCTCCCCCACCTTATTCCGTTGTCGTCCCGACAACCTCCATACCATCGTGCCCCCTTCGGTTCTCCTCATCAAGTCACCCTCCCGTTTTGTGATCCTGTGCACGTCCCGGGAGTATGTATCCCATACTACATCAAGTCGGAATTTAGACATCGACCAGGTTCCTCAATATGTCAAACCTCCAAGTCACCATGTATGGACCTCGGCGTAGGTGTCATGTGATCACCCACAGTTTCGGTCCTCCGCCCAGGCTCGTGGGAACCCCACTTTTCTGCTGCACATCGGACCTTCCTGCCCAATCTCCTTACGGGCTCACTGCCTTGAGCAGCCAACGGTGAGCCCAGCCTTCGGTTTCATTTAAGCAGGTCTCAGAGGAGGTGAGTCGGGTGGCTCACCTTCATCTACCAAATCGGCCCATCTGTCTGAACGTCTTATCTCCCCCCAGGCTCTCGACCCTCCGCTGGGTCGAGGCAACACTTTTGAATGGGTGCACGCCGCCTTCACTCCCTCGTTCCGATCTTCTTCCGGTTCCCTTTGTATCATAGAATAGATTTTCGCCATGTGGGGACCTCCGCAGACCCAACATTTCAAAGGTTTCTTCATCGTCGTGTCTCGCTCACCCCTGCGAAACATCTCGTTGACTGGGTTCTCAGAGTCATTCTTCCGTTTATCCTCACGGTTTTGTGCTCCTAACCGGTTAACAAAGTCGAGTTCCTCTTGTCCGATTATCACTATCTTCTTTCCAAGGAGCCTCCTCCTTATTTCTTCTTTAACCTGTTTGACTTCTGTCTCCACTCCCGACTTCTTTTCTCGCAACCGGGCCCTTTCTTCAAAGATCCCTTGGAGATCGAGTTCGGTCAAGTGGACTTCCTTATCAGTCCGGCCATGTCTTGTTCCGCATGTGCACCGCCCCTTGAGTTCACTTAACTCCCTTCGGAGCTCTGAACAGGCTTCTCGGATCTCTGTGAGTTCGGCCTGCACTTCATCCCAGTTCGCATCCCACTCGTTCGCATCTCTCCATGTTTCGGTTGAACTGCAGTCGTCCTCGTTCGGCCGGTCCAACCTTCCCAATGTCACGTGAGTGTCTACTTCAACTCGAGTAATTTCAGCCTCAACTCCTCTCGCTTGGTTACCCAAGTTTTCGTGGGTACGCATCCTCATCAACTCCCTCCGAGCCATAGAGCTGATTGCTGTACCTATTTTGCCTTTGTTTTACTGTCCGTTCACCACTTGAACGATCGAACCTGCACTTCGTCCCTCGCTGTCCAACCCTTCGTTTGGTCCGTCCAACTGTCTGCAGATTCACCAACCGTTTCACCCAGCTCCGCTTGAGCTTCACGTCTTCTGTCCGCAGGCTAAACCTGCTCTGATACCATCTGTCACGCCCCCGTAACTTTTTTCGTTAAACGGGAGGTGCGGCACCGCCTTATACTGAGTTCGGGTATATACGGACTACGCCTCTACTAACTTCCAACACCAATTTATCCTTCTATTAGTGTTATCTTCGTTAACATTCCACAGCTAAACAGTCCATATAATTAACTTCCATATAATTCACCTTATATCAGTTAACTTATAATTCGTTCAGCATTTATAAACATAAACAGCATTCATAATAACTCAATGCACAATATAATGGCGGAACCAGTCCCCGAACGAACTGCGTTCCAAATGTTCTTTTATAATTGATAATTCAAATTACAATAGAACGTGAGCTCTTCGAGCCTCACGGCTTTTACAATAGTCCACTGTTTTTACCCAAGTCGGTTGACCGACGGTCGGCACCCGCACTGTTGCTCGGTCCTTGCCCGAGCATTCACAGAATTTATGACTGCTTGTAATTTACCGTGCGCTCTCGGCGCCCTGCTGTTGAGTAGGTCCGCGGCCAACGTCCGTTCCCGTGTGCTGTTAAAGACCCGTGGCCTTATGACACTTTGATGAACTGTTAAGATTGGCGAACGACCCGCGGTCGTTCGGGAGTTTGCCCGGTCGTTTGGCGATCGCCCTCTAGGCCATCTTCACCAAGACCGTATTCGTGCGACAATTCCGTTTCGTCTGACCACAGCCGCGCTGCACTTCACCGACCCCTGCTCCTCCTCGTCCGTTCGGCTAGATTCACATCCTCGCACTATTGGAGAGGTTATGGATAGATCGAATGAATGATCGAACCCCGAATTGCTTGATGCCTCTAAGTGGTTGAGCGCTCCACTATATATAGGTGGCCAAGTCGTTCGGTTGAGGGGTGTCGGTTTCCCAAGCCGACCCCCGAATTGTCATTCCGCCACCCCAACTCTTGAGCCGACGTGTGGTTTCATTTGAACGTCGCCCAAACTCTTTGGCCGACTCATTTGAGGAGTCGTGTCACCCAACCGTTCGGCGGGTCGGCCTTATTTCATATGGCCGCCCACGCCACGGTATAAGCCGCCCTCCTTTGTATTACCGCGCGCCCGATCCTTTGTGCTTGTCCACGTCGCAATTGCCATTGCTGTTCGGTCCTTCGCACTTTGTCATCGTTTGCCGGATTTGCCCATGCCGCGCATAGGTTGTGTCGTTCGGGCGGGCGCACTCCGTGCCGCCCTGCCTATGTGGACTGCTCGTTTAACCATTCGGGTGGGCTGTTCGTTCGCCCAATCCACTGTCGGTCCCTTTGCGTTGTCCGTGTAGGCGTCCGCCCTGCTGTCCGGTTAACCACCCCGTAGCCCCGGTTGATTGTTCGTTCGGCGTTTGGGGCGGGTGGGCGCACTGTCGTGTCGCCCACCGCCATCGTTCCATGATCACCCGCTTTGCCCAACGATCATATTCGTGTCAGTTTGCTGAACTGTCCGGTGGGTGAGAGTTCGTTCATTGTCGTTCGGGCCGCCCGTCGTCGTGCGGAGCGCCCAGTCTCCAGGACGTTACACCCTCCCATGGGGGAGTAGACCCAAGGTTGGCTCTGATGCCACTTGAAATAAACAATACAGGCCAAAATGGAGCTGTGATTGGTAAATTAAACAAAGAAATCTCAAAGGTAGAATGGGATCTCTCACTCTTGATCAGCATCTATATTTATACTAAAATGAGTTGGTTACATTCATTAAAATATCAAATTTTCCATGCATTGTTGCCCCCTGAATTCTTAATAAGTTAAGGCGGTGTGCAGACAAACGAAATGTTGACTGTTCAAATCTCAACAAGCTAAGGGGGTGCAGACTGCGCAATGATGACTAAAAATGGTGAAATAATGATCTCTAACAATTAGGATAAGATGAATTCATGAGAACTCCAATCGATGTCCAATTTTACGAATATGATATTATATTATTAAATTTTTTTAACATTAGTTATATTTATGCCTATATGCATTCTTTCTATTGGAATCGGGAATTTTAATGATTTTACTAATTAAAAATTTTGATAGGATGGACTAAATTTAAAAATGCCAGTATATCTTTGTCATTACCATTAGATTAATGGATAAAATTCACATCACTAACTTCTTTGCATATCTAAATCACATGTTTAAACCATACTTAAATTAACTTTTTACAAAACATGATTAAAAATTTACTATACCATTTATTAATTAACAGCTATTGACATTATCAAAAAAATATAATGATATAAAAAATGAATCAAATTGCAACATTAAAATTAAAATTTACTATATCACTAATTAATAGCCATGTATCATCATTAACCATCAATAACAAAGAACATGAAAAGTCCTCCATCCTCCATTGTTGTTAGCAACTTGGCATTCGAGCTTTTGGAATTCCCTCTCGTTAGCATTAAAAAAAAAGTCCAAAAAATCGCATCCTCTCGCATTACAAAATAAAAACAATGGCCATTGCAACCTAGCATCTCAGTTATCTAACGCTTCCCTATTCTCCCTAGATAAAATACAAGAAAATTACATTTTCACGAAGAAACATTGCTATGGAACTTGGGTTCTGTAACTCAAGTTCACACTAAATAAAATCCAAGACAATGACCTTAAAAATATATAATGAAATGATCATGACCTCATGCCATTGCTGGGTTTGCCAAATGGCTTTGACTGGTATTTCTTAGGTCAAGATTATTAATTACTCAGAGTTATGCTTGAAACGAACTATTTTGATAATTCCATGCAATTACCATTTCATCTTCTTGTAGCATGATCGTTATTATGTGAATTTTCTTTTAACAAAGACATATTTATTAATTTATTTGCCTTAGTTTTCAATTGGTTTCATCAAAAGCATTTACAAATTTTAATGAATTTTTGGTTCATAAAAGCTTTGTAAAAATTATAAGTGTCTTGTTAAGTTGATAATTAATTCGTAAATACCTATTTGGTTTTAATCTTTTTCATTTACGAATTTTTGTTTTTAGCTTTTTGTTGTTAAAACTTTTCATGTAAGCCGTGGATGTGAAGAGTTGCCTTTGTTGTACTTTTTTATGGCTTTCTTGCTAGAAGATCTGTCTATTTTCTTGCAGTGCAAATGATGTGCCATTATTTCGTGGTAAGTGGAAACGCTCTACAACTATTTAGCTCTATTTGGCTCCCATTTACTGTCATGGTAAGGGACCTACAATTATTTGGTCCAGTATAATCCCTCTCTCCTTCGGCTCAAAAATAGTATGGTGTCTTTTATTTATAATGTTCTCTTTAATGTATAGAATTATTCATGGGATCAAATATTGATGCTACGTGTGAA
>APFE031325643.1:0-21189 GCA_000404065.3 Pinus taeda | reverse complement strand
ATATATTTTAAATTAATTTAAAGTTATTAAAATTTAATGTTTAATAAATATTAGTTGTATTATGTGATTATGAATATACAATTTATTATAAATTTGTATTTTTATTAGGTATTTAAATGTAGTAGATATAATATCACTATAAGGATCAATGAGAATACTTTTTGAGTTGGAATTTAGGGATTGCCACAAACAATCAATGAGAAGTTTATGTGTTTCTGCAAGTTTTTTATGGGTATAAAGAGAATTATTCAAGATTCCATTATCATTAGTAACTATGTCATTATTTTACATCACTCTATCAATGGCTCTCTTTCGTTTGACAACAAACTCTAAGTCATTGTAAAAGGATATATCATATGGTAGGAAGATTTCATTCCAAATCATTTATTCATGTTCATAGGAACAACAGCAAGAAGGCATATCAACTCATGAATGAGGGATTCCATCTAGTAAAAGGAAACCTTAAAAGTGGATAGGGTTCTATGCTTAACCCAGTTACTTAACTCTGATTGCAAACCATTTTTTGTAAGTATTGTTTTTTAGTTGGTCTATTTTAGAGGATCTACAAGCTAGAATTTTTAAAACACTAACGCTCTTGTGCCTGCTCCATGGCGTAGTTTTGGATCACAGTTTAAAATTTTGTTGTGTAATACAGTGTTGATGAGTCTAGACTAGAAAGAATACTTTTTAAAGCTGTAGAATTATGCTCCTAGCACAGATTTTATGAAATATAAATATATAAAAAATAAAACAAATGTAACATATATAAACTTCATGCATTTAATTTAATTTATTTCTATCTATTAAAATAATCAAGCTTATTTTTTTTATAAATTAAATGAATGATATATGTAACAATAAGTTTGTAGTTTGTGTTTTTTTTGGGAGGATGTTTTTTATAATGTTGTTTAAAATATTTACATATTAAAAAATATTTTTTTTGTTGATCAAAATCCTTTATGAATTGTTCAAAAAAGTACAAAATTCATCTTGTTGGCCAACTTCTACCCCATTTCCAGGAGATAAGTGCAAAAGCATAAGAGATATTTCCATTTGTTACATGAGTCCCAAAAGAAAAATGGCCAAGTTACTCAAAACACAAACAAAACCAAGAAGCAACCCACAATATTCATATCAAGGGAGAGGATTCAAAGCATGACAACCACCCGGTGCCACAGGGGGGTCATGCGCTTCATAACTGTGATATTCAATATGCGCTAATTGCGCCTCAATATCATCCATTCGATCGTTGTTGTGGCATTGACTACGTCTCACTGAAGCAATAAACACCAAAAATTATCCCTAGATGTACTCGACATCATTGACATAAACTATGATTTCATTTTTTTCGGCATATCTTTGTTGGTGGATCACATCAAGGGAGGCTTGAATATCCGTTAATAAGTCAAATATCATGGTTAGGGATGGTGGTTGCTCCATGCAACCCGATGATTAGGCTTGCTCATGGGATACCTTCCCCACCACATTTTATGCTCCCTCTGCATCAAAATATTGCTCTTGAGATTCCCGCTCCACATATTGGCCTCGAGTGTTTCCACCCCAACGAGTACGCTCATGTTGGCGCAACATATCCTCTACCTCTAGGTACCAAGACTGATTAACTGAACTAATACACTACTCTGACCAAGAGTGTTGGAACACCACTTTGTCGAAACCACACTACTCTCCAACAACAACCCTTTTGTTGAAGTGAATAACTAACCAAAATCCCATAGACGATAATAGGATTTTGAGAAGCACCTCCCCACACAATGAAGTGGGCCCAAGTGACCAGAGAAGACCTGAAATCCCCGCACCAATGCAAATGGGCTAGATAGATGTCCCCACGTTCACCCAACTACCAGCCCACACATTCCCCTTCCCTGCCCAGCTCCAATTCAAGCATACATAAAGCATTACATAAATTTTGAGGTCTAAAATGGGCCTCTTAAGGAATATCATAAAATAATAGTGGAAATAATAAAATAAGATTGTATTACCTCATCAAGTTTTGGTGGGAAAAAAAACTTTTCTTAATTCATATTTTCAACTTATCTCCTTATGATTTTTATTAAATTTTGAGCAAGAACACTTATTGGATGTGGAATTTAATTTTACATCCAAGGAGTAGCCAAGTTGCATACTTTTTATGGACCCTATTACACGAAAAATGTAAAAGAATTGAAAAAACATTATTGCAATCACATTTTTTCAAGTATTTTACATTTTTCATGTAATAGAGATCATCAAAAGTATCTAACATGGTTACTCCTTGGATGCAAAAATAAATTCTACATCCAACGAGTGCTCCCTCTCAAAATTTCAGTAAAATCATAGGAATATAAGTTGAAAATACGAGTTGAAAAAATAGTTTTTTTTTGTTAATCTTTTTACTCCAAAAATGGTGAATCATCCCCCCATGGTTGACCTCATCATATTGAATCGTACTCATTCTTATAAAATTGATTTTTGCTATACATTTTTGTGTTGAGGCCCATTTTTTACCTTAGAATTTCTTTAATGGAAGTTGCGACCAAGGAAATTTAAAAAACACTAGAGCCCTAAGATTACTAGGGTGAAACCCAATACCCATTCCTTTGCAATACACAATAGAAAACTATAAAGGGTTTTTCCACCACGAGCAGAACACCCAAAATATCAAAAGACCAAGAACTGAAATTGAAATATCCCGAAATGCCAGACAATACAAACATATACTGGAATTCCAATTAAAGGTAGGAAAGAAGGAGTTACCTAAACATCGACTCTAGACCCCTCATTGACAAACACCATACTATTGCACCAAGGTCGCATAGGAAACCTCATGCTTCCTAGGTCTCATCCCAATTTTAGATGATAATAAAAAGCCAGCCTTTGTTCACTGAGCAACCTAGGGTCCCAGATAACAGTTTGGTCCTTAAATGCATTCAAAAACAATTTGTATTTCTAGACTACAAACATAGTCAGTTTCCTCCACCAGTCAAGACGCATGCTTGGCCCTCCAGATATGCCTCCCAAATGAACCAAGCAGGTTATCTTGTTCAAACACCACAATTTCATCTCTCGGTTAATTATTCTACTCACCACCACCAACACAAGTGGTGTAATAACCCATATCCATTCACAAAGCTTCCGCTACAAGCCATCCAACCCTAAGTGTTTTCCTATAGATATCAGGAACTCACCCCAGATTACATACAGGAAGAAATCTCACAGGCAAAAGGGGAGACCTCTTCCAACAAAACCTCCCTCTTCGACACAGAGGCTTAATGGAATGGATAGACTAGATACCAGTGGGAACACGAGGGGATAATTGCCAACACATACAAATGATGGATCTATGCTGGAAAATGAAATTTCTATTAGGAAGGTGTTGTAGCGGTTCAAATGACCCTCCAAAATTTTGGCCTGCACCAATTTCGGAGCCTCCCTTGGAGAGTTTCACTTGATGGCTGCACACACTCTGGTTCACTCTGTGAGCTCGTGTGAGTCTTTACATTTGCCTTGCTTGTTTATTGCAATCAAGTCTCTGCATGTTGATGTCTAAGTCATGCTTGCGACCATTTTCTGGTTATGCTCAAAGTCTTTGCTTTGTATGTGTTTGATGTGCTCGCCATGAAAGCATTTGTCACACTCACACATGGAGTCACATTCACTGTCGTGCAAGCATCGTCTCGATCATGAATGATCAGTCACAAGTGTCATGCCTTTCGCTTGCACTGTTGGTTAGTCATGTTTAACATATGTATCGGGATGGTTTGGTAGTTTTGTCTTCAAGTCATGTGAGTGTGTGTCCGTATGATCACCTATGCATCAAATTGTCATGCATATTACAGTTGAAAACATAACAAAGGAAATGTGGGACACCGTCAATAAGTTGTATCGTGGTCCATCTGAGAATCGGAAAATGATTCTCGAGGAGAAGCTGACGATGATCAAAATGAAAAAGGTTTAGAATGTTAAATCCTATCTCACATGGATTCGGGTTATTAGAGATGATCTTGCAGCTCTTGGAGAGAAACCATTAGATAGTGAGTTGGTGTGCACAACACTCAATTGGTTCACCAAGAATTAGTGTACATTCATTCAAGTGATTTATGGGTGAGACACGCTTCATAGTTGGAAGTTCCTATGCATTAAATTTTACTCAGGAGTTTGAGCTAAGGCTTAATATCAAAGAGGGTACTACTAGCAGCATTGGTAAGGGACTGAAGATAGATAAGGAGGAGGGGAATGTAGCCCTTGCAAGAAATGGAAAAGCGAAGAATGGTCCCATTCATGGACACGACTGAAAGGGAGAAAAGAAGAAAAAGGTCTTGTCGAAGATCAAGTGCTTTGGATGTGGTGAGTTTGGTCACTACGTCACCCAATGTTTGGAGAGGAAAAGGAAAAGAAGGGGAGGCAAACAAAAATTTCAACAAATATTAATGACTTGACCACCAGGTTAGAGGATGTGTTTGATATGTTTTCCACATTATTCTTAGATGGAAGTGGAGTATGATGCTCCATGATAGGATTTGTGGGAGGAGAAATAGGAAGTATGGATCTATCGAAGGAGGGCTTCATCAGTAGATTAGATCCAGTTGTTTTATATTCTTCACATGGATCGATACCTTTTCTACGGGAACCCACATTAGTAGAATAGCAAGAGTATTGAGGTGTTAGCTAGGCATAGTCATATACTTGAAAGACAATGTAGAGCTAGGGTGGTGCATTCAGAGACTCAAGGGACAATTGCAGTGACACAGTAGATCAGTGATAGTTTGAGACTCAGAGGGAGTTGCCTTATGGAAGCTCAATATTTAGGATCTGAGAGATCAATACACACAAGTGCATTGGTTTTAGTAGTGTAGAGGCATTAGGAATGTGAGATAAAGTATGTGTAGTAGCATAGTGGACAGTGACTATTTTCTTCATAGTGATTTCCAGTGACAGATAGTCATTTCAGCTTAAATATTGGAAGGAAGGAGGTATCATAGATGTTAGACATCAGCAACGTGGATCAGGTCATTTACTTCATAGAATAGATGGGTATAGTGGAGAACACCTTCCTTGCTAAGAGGGAGAAATTAGAGAAATTTTGAGGTCTCAAATGCATGCCCTAAGGAATATTATAAAATAAAAGTGGAAATAATAAAATAGGATTAAATTACATCATCAAATTTTAGAGGGAAAAAATTAAGACACCACATTTTCAACTTGTATTTTCAACTTATCTCCCTATGGTTTTACTCAAATTTCGAGTGGGAACACTCAGAGGATGTAGAATTGGAATTCCTCATCCAAGGAGTACCCATGTTACATACTTACGATATACCCTTCTATAGGAAAAATGAGAAATACATGAAAAACTGTGATTGCAACCGTTTTTTTCATATAGCAGGGTCCATCAAAAGTATGAAACATGGATACTACTTGGATGAGGAATTAAATTATGCATCCAGTGAGTGATCCCTCTTGAAACTTGAGTAAAACCATAGGAAGATAAGTTGAAAATATGAGTTCAAAAAGTAGTCTTTTTATTTAGTCTTTTTAATTTTTACTCAAAAAATGGTAAATCATCCCCCGTGGTTGATATCATCATATTCTATCCTATTCGTTCTTATAAAGTTTATTTTGGTTGTACATTTTTGTTTTGAGGCCCATTTTTTACCTCAAAATTTCTCTAATGATTTGGTAGCAACGAGCAGGTGTTCTAGTCTCAAATGATGTCTAAGAGGCTAAGGAACATGAGATCTCCAAAATCCAGAAAATGTTTCATCAGATAAGACTTAAAAATTCCTTAATTAAATTAATTATCTAATAATCTAACTACTTCCTAATTTTAACTTAGGGAAGTTGGTTAATTAAAGTTAATTAATTAAGATAATTTGATTTTTCTCTAGAGACTTCTATTGGAGTTAAAGTGATCTAAGCCATAGATTGGGATTAGAACTTGGTCATTGGTTGCTTAATAGAAGACTATAAGAGAAATTTGAGGTTTTGGAGAAGTGGCATCAAAGAAGATCAGAGTTGAGCAGTTCAACTACCCAGTTGTAGGTATTTAGCAAGGGTGCATTTGAAGATAGCGAAAGAATCAAAGCGAGTGACCAATAAATATTTGGAAGAAGATATTTTGGAAGAAGATTTTCTCAGTACTTATAGTGTCTGAGAGATAGGAAAGAGGGAGATCGAATTATTTGCAAAGGAGGTCATACACAACTGTTATAGCTCTAAATATCACCCTTGGTATTTGTGATGTTTGGTTTATGGCATAGGGCAACCCCTCCTTCCATACTTGGTCCAAATATTTTAACAACAGTGTTTTACTCCCTGTACGCTACTTTTCCCTGTGATAAAAGCATGTACATGCGGGTTAGTCTATACCCAACTCGCGTATATGTGTTAAAGCACTTAAAAAAAATAAATTTATGTAATTATGGGTAGAGTTCACGGGTTTTACCTATAAATTACCTCCTAGTGCCCGTGGTACAACTATTTGCCAACTGTTTCCCAACTAAAAAAATAATTGCGAGAAGTATAAATAGACTTCTATGGGAATGTCTTAAGGAGGAGAAGAGATAAAATTACTATATTGAGATTATCCCTTGACTGAGTCTGAAGTATCCCTGTGCTTCAAGCACTTCCCCAAGTTTATGAAACCCTTGTTTCCTTGAGTGTTGATATTCTCCCACTTGCTTGAGATATCATGGTATTGGTTATGGAAGGAAGCTATTGAAGAATGGGACTGGACGGATCTGGAGGACGGTTCCGCTTGGAGCTAGAAGAAGAAGACTTAGGTGAATTCTCTCCGTGTTGGTTATAGCTTTCTACAATAAAAGAAACATTGTCTTGTTCTTGAGATTAACTTTGTTTATGCATCAGATGTTGTTGTAATTCATGTATGAATGTCATTTTGATGTATAACTAATCATCTTGATTATATGATATAAAGTTGGTTTCATTAAAATTATTTATCTATATGATGCTATGTATGTTCGGATTGGCTGATTTGCAAATTCGAATATCATCAGGAGTCGCAGAGGGTCTGAACCCTACTGGAACTACCCAAATGAAGGATATCTGGGTATGGCCGCTATCACATAGTTTGTTTATATAAGCATGTTGCTTGAGTTGTATGAGTGTTTCTTATTGTAGTTTTCTCTTGCTCTGTTGGGGTTTCAACCCAAAGCCCTAGGGTACTTATTCCCGTAATAGAATTGGCGACTCCACTGGGGATAACAATCTTGTTATTCCTAGTTTGGGTAGTTCAGTGTCAATCAGGGCTCAGTTCTTGGTTAGCTTATTGTGACAATATTGTTTGGTCCAGTAGAATCTCAAACCTTAAGTCTAATCTTTTTGATCTGGCTTCATTTTTTATTTTTCTTGCAAAGCTTTGTATACGCACTTTTCTCTATTTACAGTAGTGTACACATGCTCATTTCTGTGAATTCAACCAGTGTATACGTGAGTTTCCTTTGTCACAAGTGTGTGTACACTCCTCTATGCTTGAACACAGTCGCGTATACCAATTTTTGCATGCTTTTTTCAAATCTTTCTGCCCAGAAAGATTTGTTTCTTGGTCTATTTGGTTTCTGAGTGGTCAGTTTCTATCTTTAGAATTTAATTATTCAGCGAGCTTACTATTTTGAATTCTCTTCTGCTTTGAAAATTTTTTGGCCTAGTTTTGCTTTTGAGTGAGTTTTATGATTTTTGTTTGGACACACACGACTTCTTATAGAGGTTCTTGATTGTTCTGGTTCTCTGGAACATCAGATTGTTTTCAATCTTTGTGTCAAGCTTGATTATTGGTCTACTTGCTTTGCTTCCCATCATTTCGTGGCCTTACACCTTTTATTGCTTTTTGAAAGTTTCTTTTTGATGAATTTGAAAGTGTTTATTTCCTGACTTCTTGGTCAATTTCTCAAAGATCTTTGCTACTGTTTCAGTCAATTAGTACAAGTTGAAGCCCTTTTTGTTCAAGTTTTCCTTTACTGTCGAATTTGTAACTTGCAAAGTTTCCTTGTGCTCCTCTTTCAGTCTTTGAATCTTTGGTGGCATATAGAGTGCTTTCGAAGTGTTGTTTTCATTACTTCTTGAAAAAGAAAAGTCCTTAAAAAACATTGTTTTTGTCTTCTTTTTCCAAGTTTGATTTTGGTTTCTTTTGATTTTTTGAAAGTGATTTGTGATATTTTTTATTAGTCCTTCTTGTTGGATAAGATTTTGTATTCAAAATTTGTATTCTTTTCAAACACTTAAGTTGGCTTATTAATAAGTTATACACAATTGCTCTCGTTCTTTTTAGAGTAAACTAGGATCTTGCATTATCATGTACACCTTGCATTAGGATAGTTTTTCATTATTAAAGGATCAATAGTCTTTTTAGCTTTTGTGAGTGTGAAGTGTGGTATAAGAAAAGAAAATAAAAAAGTTTTTGCTTTATAGAAGTTTCTTAGAACCCAAGTAGAAATTTCTTTTCATCGAAGAACAAATGATTGCATTTCATATAAGTTAGTTTTTCATTAATTTCTTTTGCGTCATACAAACACCATCGGTTTCATTTCCATATTGTACCTTTCACTTAAAAGAACAACCACTTAAAAACAAGTGCTTAATAAAATAAACTAGAACTTTTTGTATTGTCACCAGAATACACCAACAAGTTTTAGGTTTATTTAGGGCCTTGGATTAGGTGAGAGGAGAGTAAACTCTCCAAGGCCACTCTAAATTGTAAAACATAGAAGTCTAATTAAAGAGTGAAATCTAATCGTGTTAGGGAGACTAGGAAAGCTCCATGACTGGGAGTTAAGCACAAAGGTTTGTGAAGATAAGGGCAAGAGATACCCCCTCTCTTACTTGTCAGATCCTACCTCACAACTGTTTTGCCCAATTTCTGATACGAGTCGGTGTCTTTAGTTGCCTATCCTAGGGATCCACACAGGTGGTTGCGGAGGGGAATCCCGTGGCACCCTTGTGAAGCTTGGGGGCTTGCACTGGTAAAGGGTGTTGTCTGGAGGTCAACGTAACTACCTCTGATACCTTCATTAGTAGACTTGGGGCGTAATTACCCCAGTCTATTTTCGGAAGGCCCTTATTATTAACTTTCTTGTATTTTGGTGTCTGATCCTAATCACCTAGAGTGGAAATACTAGAATGTTGTTTAATTCCTGATCTCTTTAGGGAAATTTTTTAGTGTGTGTTCTGCGCTCCAAGTCATCCTAGCTTTTAATTTTCTTGAGTATTTAAGTAGATCTTATAAAAATAATTCAAAGTGGCTGAACGACTATCTCGACAGTCCCAGAGACTTCGTAGGCTTTCACTTATGAGTCTAGAGCCTTCTCCTAGAAGGTGTAGGAGCGATTCTACCAGTGGTTTTCAACCAGTGGCAGTAGGCACATTGGAAATTGATACTCTGCTTGGGGGCATTAGTTCACAAGATAGACCTAGTACTACCACAGAGTTAGAGAGGAACACACTAGTTCTTTCTCAAGTACTCTTCCAGTCAGAAGATAGTATTGAAGTAGAAGAGATTTCAAATTCGGTAGCGGCTTCAAATTCTCCTCTCCCTCCTGATCATCGAGATGTATTGTTATACGTTGGAACTCCAACTCACAGGCCTTCAAGCCACGGTCCACACACATCTATCACTTTGATAACCACTGTTGTAAGCATGGCATCCACCACGAGTGTTGTGAGCATGCAGACTCCCATATCTGTGCAAGGGGGAGGAACTATTTCCATCCCTTCTAATACTCCCAACACTTCCTTATGTGGGTCTACTTCAATTCCGTCAACAAGTGGAAGTTCTCAAGGTAATGCATCCAGTTTTGGATTTTTCCCTTTTGGAATGCCCTCTCAAGGTATTCCTTCAATTCTGTTGAATATACCATCAACCGCCTCCACATCCATGATGAGTGGATAGGCTTCTTTTCAAGGTTTCCCATTTGGAAGTGGTCATATAGCACATTCCAATCTGACAGTAGGGTCTATTCCTTTTCCTTTCATAAGTCAAGGTGGTAACCCCTTTCAAAGTTGGACAAACCCTGTGCTTAGTGGGATAGGAGCCAAGAATCAGTTTTTCAGCCAACAAGGGAATGTGCCATATTCCTCAGTTAATTCATTTCAAAGTTTTTCACCCTTTGCTAATGCTTGGAACCCTTATCAGGGGCTGCCAACTCCTTTCAATACTTCGTTAGGGGGTAACTTTACCGGTTACGAAGGATTTTCAACTAGAGTTGGTCAAACTCTGAGTTTTGTTGGACCACAAGGATCACCCTTTGGTGTAGCAAGTTCTATAAGCTACTTCGGGCAACCTAGTGCCTTTCAAAATCCAAGTCATTCTTTTCAGACCGATGGGAACCCCACCCAGTCCAAATGGAATCCCCAAGGTCCTCCACGACTTCCTCTTCTAGCCACACTTAATCTACCAGACTTGACTAAATTGACGAATGATCCAATTAGGTACAATCTGACTTAGCCTCCAGTCCCAACTAAACTTCCATTGGATATTCCAAAATTAGAAGGGAAGAATGGTGAAGACCCGGGAGACCATGTGACCACGTTCCATTTATGGTGCTCATCAAACTCCCTGATCGATAATTCAGTCAGGTTGAGGTTATTTCAACACACCTTAATGGGTAATGTGGCCAAATGGTATATAGAGTCACCAGGGGGCACTTTTACTTCTTTCGTTGATTTGGCTAATATTTTCTTAAACCATTTTCAGTTGCCTTTCTATTATGAAGCTGAAACTAAACTTCTAGCCAATTTTCATCAAGACATGGAAATTCACATTTCGGATCATATTTAGGAATGGACATGGAGAAAGAGGCTTATCAAAGCCAAAATTCCACCAGATTTCCATCTCAAATGGTTTTTAAAATCTTTACAACCTAAAATCTCTAAGGATGTTTCTCTTTCTGGGGTTTATTCGGAAGAGGAGACTATTTTTCGAGCCTAGTAATTAGAATTAATATATTCTCAGTCTGGGACTCTTCAAAAAATCTTACTTGACACTCCTAGATCCAAAGTTGATTTAGCCAAACCGAAGCTTGGCTCTCACGCTGATGGTATGGTTGGATCAATTGACACAAATGTGGTGAACCTTTTGAACCAATTGCAGCAGTTGTCTTTACAAATTGCTTCTTCTAACCATGCAACACCGTCTACACCTTCGCCCTCCCAAACTACCTCCATTAACATCATTTAGGCTTCTAACCCCAAGGGAAATAAACAATCCGATGGGAAGAAGAAGGGACGAGGTAAGAAGAAGAATCAGGGAGAGAAGGGTAATGCGGACAAGCTCGGCAATGGTGCCGATGAGGGTAGAAAAGAGTCTAAGAAGAAAGTTAAATTTCCATGCTAGTTATGCAATGGAGACCATTTGACTCACCTTTACCCCAATATTTGGGATGCTCAGCGCTTGTTAGTGCAGCAAGGGTCCTCTAGCTCCCAGGCTATCCTGACTAACCCTTTTCCCCAAGGGTAGCAATTACTTGCTGGTGCGAAGTCGAACGCTGGTACCTCTGCAGGGGGCAACTAGGAAGGGGAAAATTCCTCAAATGTGTATATGATGAACTCACATGTCGACATTGCCACATGCGCACGTGATTACGGTGAAACGGAAACATCTAAGGAAAAATTTGTTCCTGAAACCTCAGACCTGCTTCATATTGAGCGACTCTCTGTTGAGTCTATACCTCAGATACCGAAAGGTTCCGCTAAGTGCTCGATGATTAACGCTAATGCTAGGGAAGCCCAGAACTACTCGATGGTAGAAGATCTAGCTCAAAGTCCATGTGCTATGTCTGCATTGGAGGTAATCCAACCGTGTCCTTCTCAAAGAAGTGCTTTGCTTTTGGCAGTCGGAGCAGTAGATCCAAAAAAATCTTTAGCACTCACTTTTGATATGCTCAATGTCAAAAAGAGACTTCCTCATCATATGGCTTTCCAGATAAAGTCTACTTACCGGAAAACCAATATTTTTTAGATAGTTATAGATGAGGGAGCTTCCACATGCGTAATTTCCATGTCATGTTGGAAGGCCATTAGATCACCTTCAGTTGTTCCTTCACTCTCTCTTAACATCATTTGATGGTCATTCTCATAGTCCACACAGAATTATCCCGACTTTTCCTATATGTGTTGGAGGAAAGGTCATTAATATTGAGGTAGAAATCGTTGATGCCAACTTGGATTACAACCTCCTCTTGGGAAGAAATTGGATTTATGAGATGAACACCATAGTTTCATCTTTGTTTCACATCCTTTGTTTTCCTCACGAGGGGAGAATTGTTAAAATTGATCAATTAGATTATTTTCCTGGCGATTCCCGTGCAACTTCAGATTCTACCGTTTCATTGGTGGATAATCCTTGTCAACCTATAGAGAATTTAGGAGTAGGGATGTACTCTTCCTTGATGGGTATATTTGATCTTCCCCCTCCTACAACTAGAATCAATGCAATTTCATCCTCCAAGGGGCTTTCATGGAAAGAGTTCTTTTGAACTCATTATTTTTTGGATCCTTGGACCCTACCTTCATCTACGACCACATTAGATGGAGTCCACGTTGGTGGAATGGAATTCCCCATGTCTACAACAAAGCTTAGTTATCAATCTATCGTTAACTCTGCAGACAACCATCCCACTCCTTTTTCAGAAGAGGAGTTAGATGGTGATGTGGCTCTAGCTTGGACCCTTGACTCTACTTCTACTTTGGATTTCTTAGATACATTTTTACCATCTGATGAAGCAATTTTAGAAGCGATGACGAGTATAGACCAACCTTGGGAAGATTTACATCATCGATCATATATTCTTCCACCATTGCAGGAAGTTGAATGCAGGTTCTCCAATCTACTTACTAGTGATGTTTGTATAGTGTCAAACCCTTTGGCTCCAACACATTTATTTGCTGAAGGCAATATGCCGATTATCTCAAAAATTGTACCTATAAACATCTCTAGGAATCCTGCCATTATAGAAAATGTCTTCATCGAAGCCAATTGTTACCCTGAAGAGATTCAAATTTACATCGACCTCTTTATAGAGTTTAAAGAAGTGTTTGCTTGCTCTTATGAGGAAATTCCTAGTACTGATCCATCTATAGTCCAACATGAGATCAAGACGTATGAGAACGCCAAGCTGATTTGTCAAAAGCTTTGGCCAGTCAATCCTAGGAAAGCAGCAGCTATTAAAGCTGAAGTAGAAAAGATGCTAAAGGCGGGTTTCATATACCCCCTTCCTCTAACGGAGTGGGTTTCTAACCTAGTCCCGGTAGACAAGAAACAAGGAACGATATGAGTCTGCATCGACTTTAAGGATTTGAACAAGGCTTGTCCAAAAGACAATTACCCCACACCCTTTATTGATCAGATAGTTGATGAATGTGCAGGTAATGAAATTTTCTCATTCACGGACGGATTCTCTGGTTATAATCAAATATCTATCCATCCAAAAGACCAGCATAAGACAACTTTTATTTGTCCCTAGGGTACCTTTGCATACAAAAAGATACCTTTTGGTCTTAAAAATGTTGGTGCTACATTTCAGCGGGCCATGTCTTACGCTTTCCATGACATCAAGCAAGTCATTGAAGCATACTTGGATGATTTAGCTGCTCGTTCTCGAAAGAGAATTGATCATACCAGCCACCTTCAGTTAGTTTTTGAGAGATGTCGATTTTACAAAATCCAGTTGAATTCGAAAAAGTGCATTTCGCAGCATCTGGTCAGTTGTTAGGATGCATCGTATCATCTAAGGGGATTCAAGTTGATCCCTTCAAGGTTGAGGCAATAATTTAGTTGCCTCCCTCATCTTCCATCCGACAACTTCAAAGTCTCCAAGGAAAGGAAAATTTCTTGAGATGGTTTATAGCAAACTACGTTGACTCGTTGAGATAACTAAAGGATTTATGTGTTTGTTGAAGAAAGGAGTTCCATTTTTATGGGATGACTTTGCACAAATTATTTCAAGGCCTTGAAGCAGGCATTAATCTCTGCCCCACTGTTGAGTTCACCATATTATGGCAGAGATTTCCTTTTGTATCTTGCAGCAATAAAATCAACCATAGGTATGGTTCTGGTTCAAGAGGACGATGCTCTAACGGAGCATGTTATATACTACTTGAGTCGAGGGTTGGCAGGTCTTGAACTACGCTATTCTCCTGTTGAGAAATTGGCCTTGGCAGTTGTCCATGTTGTCTAGCGGCTTCGTCATTATATTCTGCGACGCAAAACATTTGTCTTAGTGGCTATAAATCCTTTTCAGTTTGTCCTCAATAGGCGAGTGATTGGGGGAAAATACAATCGATGGATTGTTATTTTACAAGAATTCAATCTTGAGTTCTTGTCAACCAAGTCTAAGAAGTCATTGGTTTTTGCGAAATTAATTTATGAGCTGCCTTGTGAAGAATACATTGTTTATGAGGAAAGTTTCCCAGACGAACATCTATTCCTCATCTCTTCACAAGACGCCTGGTATGGAGATATCATCATATATCTCCAAAATTTGAAGTTCCCGCATGCTTCCTCCAAGGATGAACATCGAAAATTATGTCACCTTGCTAAGAACTATGCTATCATTGGTGATACATTATATCGCCGAGGGGTTGATTCAATCTGTAGGTGTTGTTTAACTTTGGAGGAAGTAGTATCTATACTCAATGATTGCCACAATGGAGCTTGTGGTGGTAATCTATCAAGGCTTGCAAAAGCCCAGAAAATCTTGTGTGCCGACTACTTTTGGACTTATATTTTTAAAGATTGTATTGAAGCAGTCAAACATTGCCACACTTGTCAAGTCTATACTCGGAATATGCACGCGCATTCAGCTCCTCTTTTCCCTATTGTCACTACCATTCCTTTTACGAAGTAGGGCATTGACTTTACCACTTGTAATCCACCTTCAGCAACGAATCACAAGTATATTATAGTGGTCGTAGACTACTTTACTAAGTGGGCTGAGGCCATGCCTACTTCTAAAAATGGTAGTGAAACAACAACATTGTTCCTCTTCAATCAGATTATTTCACGTTTTGGTATCCTGAGAGAGATTTTCATTGACCATGGTAGTCATTTCCAGAACCAACTGATGACCAAATTGGCTCTTAACTTGGGCTTCCGGCAGGAACATTCGTCTCCGTGTTATCCTCAGGCCAATGGGAAAGTCGAAGCCGTGAATAAGTCCCTCAAGAAGATCCTGCAAAGGACAATTGACAAAAATCGCTCCAATTGGCACATCATGTTATACCCAGCTCTCTGGGCATACCGAACCTCGGTAAGGACTGCCACCGGTTTTACACCTTTTCAATTAGTTTACGGGCTGGAATCTATTTTTCCTATTGAATTGAAATTCCATCCCTTAAGTTAGTTGTTGAGCTTCTTCCAGAGACCTCTAGTCTCGAAGAGCACCTAGTTCATTTGGAACATCTCGATGAGCAGCGTCGAGATGCCGCCATAATAAAGGAGACCCATAAGAAAAGGGTTAAAACTCAGTATGACAAAGTTTTTTGTCTTCGGGTATTCTCTGAAGGCGACCTTGTCTTGGTCTATGACCAAGATAAAGACGCCTTGGGGGCACACAAATTCAAGTCTATGTGGCATGGTCCCTTTATAGTAAAACGAGTTTTCGAAAAAGGGGCTTATGAATTAGTCAATTTTGAAGGGAACAAGTTGGCAGAGTCCCGAAATGGGCTCTACCTCAAGAAGTATTTTTCTTAGGTTATGGCCAAGCAATGGCTTCTTTGTATATTTTGTATTTTTGTACATTTTTTTCGAGCATTTTTGTGATATCAACACTTTTTTTATCTGCTTTGGCTGGTGTTGATGGATGACTTAGTCTATTTCGGATTCGCCGATGGTGCTAGTCGGCACACTCGGAATCTTGCTTCTGTAGCTTGGGTGATTTATTATCCATTTGGTCAGTTGATGGTGTCAAGGGGAGTATGTATTGGTCCTGCTTCAAATAACATTTCCGAATAATATGCCATTATTAATTTACTATCCGAAGCTATTTCTTATGGAATTGATTCGTTGGTAGTGTATCTTGACTCACAGCTGGTAGTGTCACAATTAAATAACATTTATCGAGTTCGGGATCCTTATTTATATCACCAATTTTTGAGAGTGATGGTGTTGCAATGATCATTTGTTTATATTACATATGTGCACATTCCACAATCTGAAAATTCATTAGCAGATTCTATCGCTAATCAAGCATTAGATTGGCATATCAATCATTCATCAAGTTAAAAAAAAACATCAAAAATCTGGAACTTTATATATATATATGTATGTATATGTATATGTATATGTATATGTATATGTATATGTATCATAAAAATTTCCATGTATACATAAAGTGTTCAAAAAATAATATACAAAATCGGGACTAAATGCCCATAATCATGTCCAGTCTATCTATCGACCCAGCTCATGATGAGCGGCTAAGAAGGTAACTACTGCATTGGCCACATGTTGAAGTATGCGGACCCAGTCCCATGGTACTCCTACCACGCGGTGCGGCATCTCCTTAGGTAGGTCCTCTATGGCTATCATCAATACCTAGTGAGTCAATCTCACCAATCTTCTTTGGACTACATATAAGACCCTCTCTATCTTAGTAGTTGCCTCTTCAGCACCTCTTCCGCGGGAATCCATCTGGTCTCACTAGACCCACATCTGGAACATGATCATTTTGTCAGTATTTTGTCCCATCAAAAATATTTCTAAGTTCATTTTCATATTTAAATAACAAAAACAAGAAATCTTAAAAATTGATAAAAACTTAGAAAATTGTTACCTATGTCTCCCCATGCTATGTTTGGTGGCAAAACCAAGTCTAGATCTCCTCAGAAATCCATACCAGCATAAGGGTAGTCGTCGACTATGATGTTTGTTGGTCCCACCAGGCAAAAAAATCATCATCGAAAGTCATCTTCAGCATGTCCCTGCCTCCAAGGCATTTCATCAAGTCAGCCCACCTACCCATCTGTGGATCTCGCGGGCTCCTGATAGAGACAAATACCTTGGGATGTAGCCCAAGTACCTTCTCAAAGACGAAGGAGCATAAAATGGTCCCATATCCAAAGTTTTTAGTGTGACCTTTCTGAATGGACGTCAGTTGGCTCTTCATGGTTGTTAGAAGAGGTGTGCACCAATTGAACACAATGGTTAGGCATTCCACTACCAGGCTCATGGACACCCGTGAAGCCTAATGTAGTGAAGTTGATATGTTTACCCTGGCAATGGTAAACAACAGAATCCTGAGAGATAAACTATCCACATGTTTGATTGGAATCCGACTTCCAAACTTTTCCGGATGCCCAGGACAGTGTATGTGTACATAGTCTTCTACTGAAAGACTACTTCGTGTCTGGTCGGTTGAATGCACAACCTCCCCTCTTCGGGAGACACCTGTGATAAAGTAGATGTCTTCCACCTCAATCATGAGAGGCATCTAATGTATCATGAAGGCGTCATCCTCCATACTCCAGTAGTGGATCAATAACTCAAGCAGGCGTGTGTTCACTTTCATGTTCGGCATTTTGAAGAACTTCAACAAGCCCACCCTCTCAATGCCTCTAGTAGTTTGGTCATTCATTACCTCATTGTCAATTGTGGTATACTCTCTCTCTCTCCATGTGATAGTCACCCTAAAAGGAAATGAGTTTCAACCGTTAGCATTTGAGCTTGAATTTCAACTCACGTACACGCGGGTTCCCTTTACACACAGTCGCGTGTAGGGTCATCATATACACGAGTTGGTCACAGCCAACCTGCGTGTACGCAGAGTTGGATTTTTTGACAAGAATTCGCACAGTCAAATCTTAATTAAAACTTCTAAAAATAATTACAAAACATTGCAAGTATGGTTTGAGGGTTACCTGGTAACTTTGGCGCGATTTGAACGGTTGAATTCTTCAGAGGCAAGTTTGCTCCTTTTTGATCCATAACTTTTTTCCAAATGCAAATGAAAACTTTGTGAGTCTAAAAGTCAATATATAGGTTTGAAATTTTAAGATTTTTTCTCAAAACTTGATTTTTCGTCTCATGAATTTTTTGACTTGTGGCTTTGATTGTCGAGAATGGGTTATTGTTTCAGGATATTCTGGACACTTCTTCAAGATCTTATTTTAGTCCCATGACCGTTGACCCGTCATGGTAGGTATCGTTCACTTACTGGCATATAGGTTAGGGAACCCATTTTTTCCATTGCACCTTGCATACTAGCCTTCGTTCAACGATACATTAGCCATAGGGTCGACCCCATCCTGTCTTGGTTAGCAAACCATGTTCACTCGCCGATTTTTTAAATCATGATGCAATGGTAGAGTCATCATTTACATGGGCATCGTAGTTAGAAACTCACTGACATTGGTTTCCCATGCTGTTTTACTAAGTAGGCTCGGGAGTCCTCTTTAGTCCTGCCATGACTTGTGCATTGAAGACACATTCTCTTTACTTCTACCCTTATTTCTAGCCTTATACCCTAGAGGCTCCTTTGTGTTGAGTTGTATTGTTGCATTGCATTTTGACTATTTGCACCTTTTAGCCTTGAGCCGGCTTCACTTGGACTCGTGCTTAAGCCACTTATTTGACCATGTCTTCTGCAAGATCAACCATGCAATCGCTTAGCTTCTGCAACTTGACACACCCTTTGACTCGTGGAAGGAAGATCCTTTTGAGTGTCCTTGACCAGTTTCACCTCCTTGCATTGAGCATTGGATTGTTCCCATCCCAGGAACTAGACATCTATTTCTCTGACACTCATTCTTTCCACTATATTATAGCATTCTTTTATTCTTTTTCCAACTTAAATAAAATTCAAAAAAAAATTATATATTCCAAAAAGAGCGGGAACTGAACAACATTTCCATATATTTTTGGCATCTAGAGTCAGTTGTGTCACCCTTGAACAAATCAATCAAGAGAAAGTCTCTCCTCCATTTTGGGCAGGATTTAGTTTGACTTGGGTATGCCTTAACCTTGTTATTGAGTCAGTTCTCCTCCGATTGGTTACCTCTTCCAATCATATGGAGAGTTCGCTCGTGCCTCCTGCATGACGAACTTATACAAAGTTATCATATGCTACCATGTAGTCATCACTGAGTCGTGCTTTTGTTCAATGGATGTAAGCCTAAGTCGACCTCTCTGCGGTGTGCCTTGACCTATTTTTCAGCTAGCCATCCTTGGTTGTGAGTGTGATGTTCGTCATCACATCAGTTATATTAGTCTTTTCCTCGTGCTAGTTTGAGAAGGTCTCCATTGACTTCTTGTTGGCAGTTCTTTTCCTTATCGATGATGACATATTGCTCTGAGGGCAGGCCTAGAGCTGCACCCTGACACTATTTTCATTATTTATAGTTCACCTTGTGCTCAACATTGATCAGGATCATGGGTCTTTGACTGAGTGGTTTCCCTTTTGTTTGACATCATCTTTCATTATCACACATTGGGATTCGTGTAGTGCCTTGGTTTCCATTTGACCCTATTGGTGGATTCCTCGCCTCTGTGTTAGTTTTCATTATTGGTTGGTTCAGAGGGTTTCTATTGTGCGCTAGCTACATATTGTGTACACTGGAAATGTGCTTCGGTTGGGTTACTACATCTTTTTTCATCTGATTCCTTCCACATTATTGGCCTATGGTTTACACTCGCACTAGATTGATGAAGGATGCCTTATTGCCTTCCTTCTAGCATATCTTTTCCTATCGACTATGACTCATTTCTCTGGGGCAAAGATCTAGAGTCCATTTGGCAGTACCTTGGGGTTTGCAGTCATCAGTGGCAGATTCCTTCACTATCAACAGTGGGAAACCATCATTGTCCCCTAATTGATAGATTCTTCTAGGTGTTCGTCTTCATCTCATTCATTCGCACTTGTTAGATTGTACTGGGTACCTTGACTCTCATTATCATTATCGGTGAGTAGTCTCGTGTTTGTTAATGGTATACATCAATGATTGGTAATCAAATGATTTCTCACATGGTCGACTTAAGATCATTTATTCCCATTGTGTAGAAATGTACCACGGCGGTCAGTGAAGACCTAGGGTTGCATCAACATGTTTTGGTTCACTTGTCAATTTCTCTTGTTACTACTAGTCGACACCATCCACATTATATGTTGTAGTCCTTCACAGTAACATCTTATATGCTGGCATATGAGTTGTGATGTCGTATCATCTTATTCCATCATGTTCATTTGGTACTATTGGGATCAGTTTTTGAAATCAATGATTAGCTTCATTAATCATCTTCTTATATGTGATATTTAGACATGTACTTGTTCGATCACGATCAGATGATCCATTATGTACTTTTAGTCTTTTATACTTGTATACATAGTGGATCTACTTGTACTTTATATGCAAACATGCTTTACATTCTTTGAGCATGGGTATGCCTGCCTCAGACAGTTGTTTCTTTCTGATCTCTTTTTGATGGCGTGGCAGGCTGAAATCTGGTGAAGTCCTTCTCAGTTTTGACAGGTTTCCTTTCCATATACTTAATACAATTCAACCATCATGTACCTCTTCTGACTTCATATATTAGGGGGCATCTGTTATAGCTCCAAATATCACCCTTGGTATTTTTTATGCTTGGTTTATGGCCTAGGGCAACCCCTCCTTCCAGACTTGGTCCAAATATTTTAAAAACAGTGTTTTACTCCCTGTACACTACTTTGCCCTGTGATAAAAGCGTGTACACGCGGTTTAGTTTATATCCAACCCATGTATATGTGTTGGATATACACATATACATTTCCTTAACTATGGGTAGAGTTCATAGGTTTTACCTATTGATGACCTCCTAGTGCTCGTGGCCCAACTGTTTCCCAGCTAAAAAACTAATTGGGAGAAGTATAAATAGACATCTATGGGAAGGCCTTAAGGAGGAGAAGAGATAGAATTACTATATTGAGATTATCCCCTAACTGAGTCTGAAGTATCCCTATGCTTCAAGCACTTCCCCAAGTTCAGAAAACCCTTGTTTCCTTGAGTGTTGATATTCTCCCACTTGCTTGAGATATCATGGTATTGGTTATGGAAGGAGGATGTTGAAGACTGGGACTAGACGGATCTGGAGGATGGTTCTGCTTGGAGCCGGAAGAAGAAGACTCAGGTGAATTCTCTTTGTGTTGGTTATAGCTTTCTACAATAAAAAGAAACACTATCTTGTTCCTGAGATTAACTTTGTTTATGCAT